>OV884003.1:37394499-37638749 GCA_930367185.1 Myathropa florea
TTATGGTCAAAACCACGCCAGACTTACCGTTTTTGAGAAAAAATATGTGTATCGCACAATAACATACATATTTTTACATATTTTTCAGCTAAAAGTATGGCATAATTTGGTTTATTTCCATTTTCTCGGAAACTACTAGGCCTAGAATTAAGATTTTTGGTTTAAAATGTTCGTAATGAATGCCTCTACAAATCTTGTTATGGTCAAAACCACGCCAGACTTACCGTTTTTGAGAAAAAATATGTGCATCGCACAATAACATACATATTTTACATATTTTCAGCTAAAAGTATGGCATAATTTGGTTTATTTTCATTTTCTCGGAAACTACTAGGCCTAGAATTAAGATTTTTGGTTTAAAATGTTCGTAAATGAATGCCTCTACAAATCTTGTTATGGTCAAAACCACGCCCAGACTTACCGTTTTTGAGAAAAATATGTGTATCGCACAATAACATACATATTTTTACATATTTTCAGCTAAAAGTATGGCATAATTTGGTTTATTTCCATTTTCTCGGAAACTACTAGGCCTAGAATTAAGATTTTGGTTTAAAATGTTCGTAATGAATGCCTCTACAAATCTTGTTATGGTCAAAACCACGCCAGACTTACCGTTTTTGAGAAAAAATATGTGCATCGCACAATAACATACATATTTTTAGCTAAAAGTATGGCATAATTTGGTTTATTTTCATTTTCTCGGAAACTACTAGGCCTAGAATTAAGATTTTTGGTTTAAAATGTTCGTAATGAATGCCTCTACAAATCTTGTTATGGTCAAAACCACGCCAGACTTACCGTTTTTGAGAAAAAATATGTGCATCGCACAATAACATACATATTTTTAGCTAAAAGTATGGCATAATTTGGTTTATTTTCATTTTCCTCGGAAACTAGTAGGCCTAGAATTAAGATTTTTGGCTTAAAATGTTCGTAATATCTGCCTCTACAAATCTTGTTATGGTCAAAACCACGCCAGACTTACCGTTTTTGAGAAAAAATATGTGCATCGCACAATAACATACATATTTTTAGCTAAAAGTATGGCATAATTTGGTTTATTTTCATTTTCTCGGAAACTAGTAGGCCTAGAATTAGATTTTTGGTTTAAAATGTTCGTAATGAATGCCTCTACAAATCTTGTTATGGTCAAAACCACGCCAGACTTACCGTTTTTGAGAAAAAATATGTGTATCGCACAATAACATACATATTTTTACATATTTTCAGCTAAAAGTATGGCATAATTTGGTTTATTTCCATTTTCTCGGAAACTACTAGGCCTAGAATTAAGATTTTTGGTTTAAAATGTTCGTAATGAATGCCTCTACAAATCTTGTTATGGTCAAAAACCACGCCAGACTTACCGTTTTTGAGAAAAAATATGTGTATCGCACAATAACATACATATTTTTACATATTTTCAGCTAAAAGTATGGCATAATTTGGTTTATTTTCATTTTTCTCGGAAACTACTAGGCCTAGAATTAAGATTTTTGGTTTAAAATGTTCGTAATGAATGCCTCTACAAATCTTGTTATGGTCAAAACCACGCCAGACTTACCGTTTTTGAGAAAAATATGTGTATCGCACAATAACATACATATTTTTACATATTTTCAGCTAAAAGTATGGCATAATTTGGTTTATTTCCATTTTCTCGGAAACTACTAGGCCTAGAATTAAGATTTTTGGTTTAAAATGTTCGTATGAATGCCTCTACAAATCTTGTTATGGTCAAAACCACGCCAGACTTACCGTTTTTTGAGAAAAAATATGTGCATCGCACAATAACATACATATTTTTAGCTAAAAGTATGGCATAATTTGGTTTATTTTCATTTTCTCGGAAACTACTAGGCCTAGAATTAAGATTTTTGGTTTAAAATGTTCGTAATGAATGCCTCTACAAATCTTGTTATGGTCAAAAACCACGCCAGACTTACCGTTTTTGAGAAAAAATATGTGCATCGCACAATAACATACATATTTTTAGCTAAAAGTATGGCATAATTTGGTTTATTTTCATTTTCTCGGAAACTTGTAGGCCTAGATTATTTTCATTTTCTCGGAAACTAGTAGGCCTAGAATTAAGATTTTTGGCTTAAAATGTTCGTAATGAATGCCTCTACAAATCTTGTTATGGTCAAAACCACGCCAGACTTACCGTTTTTGAGAAAAAATATGTGCATCGCACAATAACATACATATTTTTAGCTAAAAGTATGGCATAATTTGGTTTATTTTCATTTTCTCGGAAACTAGTAGGCCTAGAATTAAGATTTTTGGCTTAAAATGTTCGTAATGAATGCCTCTACAAATCTTGTTATGGTCAAAACCACGCCGGAGACTTACCGTTTTTTGAGAAAAAATATGTGCATCGCACAATAACATACATATTTTTAGCTAAAAGTATGGCATAATTTGGTTTATTTTCATTTTCTCGGAAACTACTAGGCCTAGAATTAAGATTTTTGGTTTAAAATGTTCGTAATGAATGCCTCTACAAATCTTGTTATGGTCAAAACCACGCCAGACTTACCGTTTTTGAGAAAAAATATGTGCATCGCACAATAACATACATATTTTCAGCTAAAAGTATGGCATAATTTGGTTTATTTTCATTTTCTCGGAAACTAGTAGGCCTAGAATTAAGATTTTTGGTTTAAAATGTTCGTAATGAATGCCTCTACAAATCTTGTTATGGTCAAAACCACGCCAGACTTACCGTTTTTTGAGAAAAAATAGTGTTATCGCACAATAACATACATATTTTTACATATTTTCAGCTAAAAGTATGGCATAATTTGGTTATTTCCATTTTCTCGGAAACTACTAGGCCTAGAATTAAGATTTTTGGTTTAAATGTTCGTAATGAATGCCTCTACAAATCTTGTTAATGGTCAAAACCACGCCAGACTTACCGTTTTTGAGAAAAAATATGTGCATCGCACAATAACATACATATTTTTAGCTAAAAGTATGGCATAATTTGGTTTATTTTCATTTTCTCGGAAACTACTAGGCCTAGAATTAAGATTTTTGGTTTTAAAATGTTCGTAATGAATGCCTCTACAAATCTTGTTATGGTCAAAACCACGCCCAGACTTACCGTTTTTGAGAAAAAATATGTGTATCGCACAATAACATACATATTTTTACATATTTTCAGCTAAAAGTATGGCATAATTTGGTTTATTTCCATTTTCTCGGAAACTACTAGGCCTAGAATTAAGATTTATGGTTTAAAATGTTCGTAATGAATGCCTCTACAAATCTTGTTATGGTCAAAACCACGCCAGACTTACCGTTTTTGAGAAAAAATATGTGTATCGCACAATAACATACATATTTTTTACATATTTTCAGCTAAAAGTATGGCATAATTTGGTTTATTTTCATTTTCTCGGAAACTAGTAGGCCTAGAATTAAGATTTTTTGGCTTAAAATGTTCGTAATGAATGCCTCTACAAATCTTGTTATGGTCAAAACCACGCCAGACTTACCGTTTTTGAGAAAAAATATGTGCATCGCACAATAACATACATATTTTCAGCTAAAAGTATGGCATAATTTGGTTTATTTTCATTTTCTCGGAAACTAGTAGGCCTAGAATTAAGATTTTTGGTTTAAAATGTTCGTAATGAATGCCTCTACAAATCTTGTTATGGTCAAAACCACGCCAGACTTACCGTTTTTGAGAAAAAATATGTGTATCGCACAATAACATACATATTTTTACATATTTCAGCTAAAAGTATGGCATAATTTGGTTTATTTTCATTTTCTCGGAAACTACTAGGCCTAGAATTAAGATTTTTTGGTTTAAAATGTTCGTAATGAATGCCTCTACAAATCTTGTTATGGTCAAAACCACGCCAGACTTACCGTTTTTGAGAAAAAATATGTGTATCGCACTATAACATACATATTTTTACATATTTTCAGCTAAAAGTATGGCATAATTTGGTTTATTTCCATTTTCTCGGAAACTACTAGGCCTAGAATTAAGATTTTTGGTTTAAAATGTTTCGTAATGAATGCTTCTACAATCTTGTTATGGTCAAAACCACGCCAGACTTACCGTTTTTGAGAAAAAATATGTGCATCGCACAATAACATACATATTTTTACATATTTTCAGCTTAAAAGTATGGCATAATTTGGTTTATTTCCATTTTCTCGGAAACTACTAGGCCTAGAATTAAGATTTTTGGTTTAAAATGTTCGTAATGAATGCCTCTACAAATCTTGTTATGGTCAAAACCACGCCAGACTTACCGTTTTTGAGAAAAAATATGTGTATCGCACAATAACATACATATTTTTACATATTTTCAGCTAAAAGTATGGCATAATTTGGTTTATTTTCATTTTCTCGGAAACTAGTAGGCCTAGAATTAAGATTTTTGGCTTAAAATGTTCGTAATGAATGCCTCTACAAATCTTGTTATGGTCAAAACCACGCCAGACTTACCGTTTTTGAGAAAAAATATGTGTATCGCACAATAACATACATATTTTTACATATTTTCAGCTAAAAGTATGGCATAATTTGGTTTATTTCCATTTTCTCGGAAACTACTAGGCCTAGAATTAAGATTTTTGGTTTAAAATGTTCGTAATGAATGCCTCTACAAATCTTGTTATGGTCAAAACCACGCCAGACTTACCGTTTTTGAGAAAAAATATGTGCATCGCACAATAACATACATATTTTTAGCTAAAAGTATGGCATAATTTGGTTTATTTCCATTTTCTCGGAAACTACTAGGCCTAGAATTAAGATTTTTGGTTTAAAATGTTCGTAATGAATGCCTCTACAAATCTTGTTATGGTCAAAACCACGCCAGACTTACCGTTTTTGAGAAAAAATATGTGTATCGCACAATAACATACATATTTTTACATATTTTCAGCTAAAAGTATGGCATAATTTGGTTTATTTCCATTTTCTCGGAAACTACTAGGCCTAGAATTAAGATTTTTGGTTTAAAATGTTCGTAATGAATGCCTCTACAAATCTTGTTATGGTCAAAACCACGCCAGACTTACCGTTTTTGAGAAAAAATATGTGTATCGCACAATAACATACATATTTTTACATATTTTCAGCTAAAAGTATGGCATAATTTGGTTTATTTTCATTTTCTCGGAAACTACTAGGCCTAGAATTAAGATTTTTGGTTTAAAATGTTCGTAATGAATGCCTCTACAAGTTATGGTCAAAACCACGCCAGACTTACCGTTTTTGAGAAAAAATATGTGCATCGCACAATAACATACATATTTTTAGCTAAAAGTATGGCATAATTTGGTTTATTTTCATTTTCTCGGAAACTAGTAGGCCTAGAATTAAGATTTTTGGTTTAAAATGTTCGTAATGAATGCCTCTACAAATCTTGTTATGGTCAAAACCACGCCAGACTTACCGTTTTTGAGAAAAAATATGTGTATCGCACAATAACATACATATTTTTACATATTTTCAGCTAAAAGTATGGCATAATTTGGTTTATTTCCATTTTCTCGGAAACTACTAGGCCTAGAATTAAGATTTTTGGTTTAAAATGTTCGTAATGAATGCCTCTACAAATCTTGTTATGGTCAAAACCACGCCAGACTTACCGTTTTTGAGAAAAAATATGTGTATCGCACAATAACATACATATTTTTACATATTTTCAGCTAAAAGTATGGCATAATTTGGTTTATTTTCATTTTCTCGGAAACTACTAGGCCTAGAATTAAGATTTTTGGTTTAAAATGTTCGTAATGAATGCCTCTACAAATCTTGTTATGGTCAAAACCACGCCAGACTTACCGTTTTTGAGAAAAAATATGTGTATCGCACAATAACATACATATTTTTACATATTTTCAGCTAAAAGTATGGCATAATTTGGTTTATTTCCATTTTCTCGGAAACTACTAGGCCTAGAATTAAGATTTTTGGTTTAAAATGTTCGTAATGAATGCCTCTACAAATCTTGTTATGGTCAAAACCACGCCAGACTTACCGTTTTTGAGAAAAAATATGTGCATCGCACAATAACATACATATTTTTAGCTAAAAGTATGGCATAATTTGGTTTATTTTCATTTTCTCGGAAACTACTAGGCCTAGAATTAAGATTTTTGGTTTAAAATGTTCGTAATGAATGCCTCTACAAATCTTGTTATGGTCAAAACCACGCCAGACTTACCGTTTTTGAGAAAAAATATGTGCATCGCACAATAACATACATATTTTTAGCTAAAAGTATGGCATAATTTGGTTTATTTTCATTTTCTCGGAAACTAGTAGGCCTAGAATTAAGATTTTTGGCTTAAAATGTTCGTAATGAATGCCTCTACAAATCTTGTTATGGTCAAAACCACGCCAGACTTACCGTTTTTGAGAAAAAATATGTGCATCGCACAATAACATACATATTTTTAGCTAAAAGTATGGCATAATTTGGTTTATTTTCATTTTCTCGGAAACTAGTAGGCCTAGAATTAAGATTTTTGGCTTAAAATGTTCGTAATGAATGCCTCTACAAATCTTGTTATGGTCAAAACCACGCCAGACTTACCGTTTTTGAGAAAAAATATGTGCATCGCACAATAACATACATATTTTTAGCTAAAAGTATGGCATAATTTGGTTTATTTTCATTTTTCTCGGAAACTACTAGGCCTAGAATTAAGATTTTTGGTTTAAAATGTTCGTAATGAATGCCTCTACAAATCTTGTTATGGTCAAAACCACGCCAGACTTACCGTTTTTGAGAAAAAAATATGTGCATCGCACAATAACATACATATTTTCAGCTAAAAGTATGGCATAATTTGGTTTATTTTCATTTTCTCGGAAACTACTAGGCCTAGAATTAAGATTTTTGGTTTAAAATGTTCGTAATGAATGCCTCTACAAATCTTGTTATGGTCAAAACCACGCCAGACTTACCGTTTTTGAGAAAAAATATGTGTATCGCACAATAACATACATATTTTTACATATTTTCAGCTAAAAGTATGGCATAATTTGGTTTATTTCCATTTTCTCGGAAACTACTAGGCCTAGAATTAAGATTTTTGGTTTAAAATGTTCGTAATGAATGCCTCTACAAATCTTGTTATGGTCAAAACCACGCCAGACTTACCGTTTTTGAGAAAAAATATGTGCATCGCACAATAACATACATATTTTTAGCTAAAAGTATGGCATAATTTGGTTTATTTTCATTTTCTCGGAAACTACTAGGCCTAGAATTAAGATTTTTGGTTTAAAATGTTCGTAATGAATGCCTCTACAAATCTTGTTATGGTCAAAACCACGCCAGACTTACCGTTTTTGAGAAAAAATATGTGTATCGCACAATAACATACATATTTTTACATATTTTCAGCTAAAAGTATGGCATAATTTGGTTTATTTCCATTTTCTCGGAAACTACTAGGCCTAGAATTAAGATTTTTGGTTTAAAATGTTCGTAATGAATGCCTCTACAAATCTTGTTATGGTCAAAACCACGCCAGACTTACCGTTTTTGAGAAAAAATATGTGTATCGCACAATAACATACATATTTTTACATATTTTCAGCTAAAAGTATGGCATAATTTGGTTTATTTTCATTTTCTCGGAAACTAGTAGGCCTAGAATTAAGATTTTTGGCTTAAAATGTTCGTAATGAATGCCTCTACAAATCTTGTTATGGTCAAAACCACGCCAGACTTACCGTTTTTGAGAAAAAATATGTGCATCGCACAATAACATACATATTTTTAGCTAAAAGTATGGCATAATTTGGTTTATTTTCATTTTCTCGGAAACTAGTAGGCCTAGAATTAAGATTTTTGGTTTAAAATGTTCGTAATGAATGCCTCTACAAATCTTGTTATGGTCAAAACCACGCCAGACTTACCGTTTTTGAGAAAAAATATGTGTATCGCACAATAACATACATATTTTTACATATTTTCAGCTAAAAGTATGGCATAATTTGGTTTATTTTCATTTTCTCGGAAACTACTAGGCCTAGAATTAAGATTTTTGGTTTAAAATGTTCGTAATGAATGCCTCTACAAATCTTGTTATGGTCAAAACCACGCCAGACTTACCGTTTTTGAGAAAAAATATGTGTATCGCACAATAACATACATATTTTTACATATTTTCAGCTAAAAGTATGGCATAATTTGGTTTATTTCCATTTTCTCGGAAACTACTAGGCCTAGAATTAAGATTTTTGGTTTAAAATGTTCGTAATGAATGCTTCTACAAATCTTGTTATGGTCAAAACCACGCCAGACTTACCGTTTTTGAGAAAAAATATGTGCATCGCACAATAACATACATATTTTTACATATTTTCAGCTAAAAGTATGGCATAATTTGGTTTATTTCCATTTTCTCGGAAACTACTAGGCCTAGAATTAAGATTTTTGGTTTAAAATGTTCGTAATGAATGCCTCTACAAATCTTGTTATGGTCAAAACCACGCCAGACTTACCGTTTTTGAGAAAAAATATGTGTATCGCACAATAACATACATATTTTTACATATTTTCAGCTAAAAGTATGGCATAATTTGGTTTATTTTCATTTTCTCGGAAACTAGTAGGCCTAGAATTAAGATTTTTGGCTTAAAATGTTCGTAATGAATGCCTCTACAAATCTTGTTATGGTCAAAACCACGCCAGACTTACCGTTTTTGAGAAAAAATATGTGTATCGCACAATAACATACATATTTTTACATATTTTCAGCTAAAAGTATGGCATAATTTGGTTTATTTCCATTTTCTCGGAAACTACTAGGCCTAGAATTAAGATTTTTGGTTTAAAATGTTCGTAATGAATGCTTCTACAAATCTTGTTATGGTCAAAACCACGCCAGACTTACCGTTTTTGAGAAAAAATATGTGCATCGCACAATAACATACATATTTTTAGCTAAAAGTATGGCATAATTTGGTTTATTTCCATTTTCTCGGAAACTACTAGGCCTAGAATTAAGATTTTTGGTTTAAAATGTTCGTAATGAATGCCTCTACAAATCTTGTTATGGTCAAAACCACGCCAGACTTACCGTTTTTGAGAAAAAATATGTGTATCGCACAATAACATACATATTTTTACATATTTTCAGCTAAAAGTATGGCATAATTTGGTTTATTTCCATTTTCTCGGAAACTACTAGGCCTAGAATTAAGATTTTTGGTTTAAAATGTTCGTAATGAATGCCTCTACAAATCTTGTTATGGTCAAAACCACGCCAGACTTACCGTTTTTGAGAAAAAATATGTGTATCGCACAATAACATACATATTTTTACATATTTTCAGCTAAAAGTATGGCATAATTTGGTTTATTTTCATTTTCTCGGAAACTACTAGGCCTAGAATTAAGATTTTTGGTTTAAAATGTTCGTAATGAATGCCTCTACAAATCTTGTTATGGTCAAAACCACGCCAGACTTACGGTTTTTGAGAAAAAATATGTGTATCGCACAATAACATACATATTTTTACATATTTTCAGCTAAAAGTATGGCATAATTTGGTTTATTTCCATTTTCTCGGAAACTACTAGGCCTAGAATTAAGATTTTTGGTTTAAAATGTTCGTAATGAATGCCTCTACAAATCTTGTTATGGTCAAAACCACGCCAGACTTACCGTTTTTGAGAAAAAATATGTGCATCGCACAATAACATACATATTTTTAGCTAAAAGTATGGCATAATTTGGTTTATTTTCATTTTCTCGGAAACTACTAGGCCTAGAATTAAGATTTTTGGTTTAAAATGTTCGTAATGAATGCCTCTACAAATCTTGTTATGGTCAAAACCACGCCAGACTTACCGTTTTTGAGAAAAAATATGTGTATCGCACAATAACATACATATTTTTACATATTTTCAGCTAAAAGTATGGCATAATTTGGTTTATTTCCATTTTCTCGGAAACTACTAGGCCTAGAATTAAGATTTTTGGTTTAAAATGTTCGTAATGAATGCCTCTACAAATCTTGTTATGGTCAAAACCACGCCAGACTTACCGTTTTTGAGAAAAAATATGTGTATCGCACAATAACATACATATTTTTACATATTTTCAGCTAAAAGTATGGCATAATTTGGTTTATTTTCATTTTCTCGGAAACTACTAGGCCTAGAATTAAGATTTTTGGTTTAAAATGTTCGTAATGAATGCCTCTACAAATCTTGTTATGGTCAAAACCACGCCAGACTTACCGTTTTTGAGAAAAAATATGTGTATCGCACAATAACATACATATTTTTACATATTTTCAGCTAAAAGTATGGCATAATTTGGTTTATTTCCATTTTCTCGGAAACTACTAGGCCTAGAATTAAGATTTTTGGTTTAAAATGTTCGTAATGAATGCCTCTACAAATCTTGTTATGGTCAAAACCACGCCAGACTTACCGTTTTTGAGAAAAAATATGTGCATCGCACAATAACATACATATTTTTAGCTAAAAGTATGGCATAATTTGGTTTATTTTCATTTTCTCGGAAACTACTAGGCCTAGAATTAAGATTTTTGGTTTAAAATGTTCGTAATGAATGCCTCTACAAATCTTGTTATGGTCAAAACCACGCCAGACTTACCGTTTTTGAGAAAAAATATGTGTATCGCACAATAACATACATATTTTTACATATTTTCAGCTAAAAGTATGGCATAATTTGGTTTATTTCCATTTTCTCGGAAACTACTAGGCCTAGAATTAAGATTTTTGGTTTAAAATGTTCGTAATGAATGCCTCTACAAATCTTGTTATGGTCAAAACCACGCCAGACTTACCGTTTTTGAGAAAAAATATGTGTATCGCACAATAACATACATATTTTTACATATTTTCAGCTAAAAGTATGGCATAATTTGGTTTATTTTCATTTTCTCGGAAACTAGTAGGCCTAGAATTAAGATTTTTGGCTTAAAATGTTCGTAATGAATGCCTCTACAAATCTTGTTATGGTCAAAACCACGCCAGACTTACCGTTTTTGAGAAAAAATATGTGCATCGCACAATAACATACATATTTTTAGCTAAAAGTATGGCATAATTTGGTTTATTTTCATTTTCTCGGAAACTAGTAGGCCTAGAATTAAGATTTTTGGTTTAAAATGTTCGTAATGAATGCCTCTACAAATCTTGTTATGGTCAAAACCACGCCAGACTTACCGTTTTTGAGAAAAAATATGTGTATCGCACAATAACATACATATTTTTACATATTTTCAGCTAAAAGTATGGCATAATTTGGTTTATTTCCATTTTCTCGGAAACTAGTAGGCCTAGAATTAAGATTTTTGGCTTAAAATGTTCGTAATGAATGCCTCTACAAATCTTGTTATGGTCAAAACCACGCCAGACTTACCGTTTTTGAGAAAAAATATGTGCATCGCACAATAACATACATATTTTTAGCTAAAAGTATGGCATAATTTGGTTTATTTTCATTTTCTCGGAAACTACTAGGCCTAGAATTAAGATTTTTGGTTTAAAATGTTCGTAATGAATGCCTCTACAAATCTTGTTATGGTCAAAACCACGCCAGACTTACCGTTTTTGAGAAAAAATATGTGCATCGCACAATAACATACATATTTTTAGCTAAAAGTATGGCATAATTTGGTTTATTTTCATTTTCTCGGAAACTAGTAGGCCTAGAATTAAGATTTTTGGTTTAAAATGTTCGTAATGAATGCCTCTACAAATCTTGTTATGGTCAAAACCACGCCAGACTTACCGTTTTTGAGAAAAAATATGTGCATCGCACAATAACATACATATTTTTAGCTAAAAGTATGGCATAATTTGGTTTATTTTCATTTTCTCGGAAACTAGTAGGCCTAGAATTAAGATTTTTGGCTTAAAATGTTCGTAATGAATGCCTCTACAAATCTTGTTATGGTCAAAACCACGCCAGACTTACCGTTTTTGAGAAAAAATATGTGCATCGCACAATAACATACATATTTTTAGCTAAAAGTATGGCATAATTTGGTTTATTTTCATTTTCTCGGAAACTAGTAGGCCTAGAATTAAGATTTTTGGCTTAAAATGTTCGTAATGAATGCCTCTACAAATCTTGTTATGGTCAAAACCACGCCAGACTTACCGTTTTTGAGAAAAAATATGTGTATCGCACAATAACATACATATTTTTACATATTTTCAGCTAAAAGTATGGCATAATTTGGTTTATTTTCATTTTCTCGGAAACTACTAGGCCTAGAATTAAGATTTTTGGTTTAAAATGTTCGTAATGAATGCCTCTACAAATCTTGTTATGGTCAAAACCACGCCAGACTTACCGTTTTTGAGAAAAAATATGTGTATCGCACAATAACATACATATTTTTACATATTTTCAGCTAAAAGTATGGCATAATTTGGTTTATTTCCATTTTCTCGGAAACTACTAGGCCTAGAATTAAGATTTTTGGTTTAAAATGTTCGTAATGAATGCCTCTACAAATCTTGTTATGGTCAAAACCACGCCAGACTTACCGTTTTTGAGAAAAAATATGTGCATCGCACAATAACATACATATTTTTAGCTAAAAGTATGGCATAATTTGGTTTATTTTCATTTTCTCGGAAACTACTAGGCCTAGAATTAAGATTTTTGGTTTAAAATGTTCGTAATGAATGCCTCTACAAATCTTGTTATGGTCAAAACCACGCCAGACTTACCGTTTTTGAGAAAAAATATGTGTATCGCACAATAACATACATATTTTTACATATTTTCAGCTAAAAGTATGGCATAATTTGGTTTATTTCCATTTTCTCGGAAACTACTAGGCCTAGAATTAAGATTTTTGGTTTAAAATGTTCGTAATGAATGCCTCTACAAATCTTGTTATGGTCAAAACCACGCCAGACTTACCGTTTTTGAGAAAAAATATGTGTATCGCACAATAACATACATATTTTTACATATTTTCAGCTAAAAGTATGGCATAATTTGGTTTATTTCCATTTTCTCGGAAACTAGTAGGCCTAGAATTAAGATTTTTGGCTTAAAATGTTCGTAATGAATGCCTCTACAAATCTTGTTATGGTCAAAACCACGCCAGACTTACCGTTTTTGAGAAAAAATATGTGCATCGCACAATAACATACATATTTTTAGCTAAAAGTATGGCATAATTTGGTTTATTTTCATTTTCTCGGAAACTACTAGGCCTAGAATTAAGATTTTTGGTTTAAAATGTTCGTAATGAATGCCTCTACAAATCTTGTTATGGTCAAAACCACGCCAGACTTACCGTTTTTGAGAAAAAATATGTGTATCGCACAATAACATACATATGTTTACATATTTTCAGCTAAAAGTATGGCATAATTTGGTTTATTTCCATTTTCTCGGAAACTAGTAGGCCTAGAATTAAGATTTTTGGTTTAAAATGTTCGTAATGAATGCCTCTACAAATCTTGTTATGGTCAAAACCACGCCAGACTTACCGTTTTTGAGAAAAAATATGTGCATCGCACAATAACATACATATTTTTACATATTTTCAGCTAAAAGTATGGCATAATTTGGTTTATTTTCATTTTCTCGGAAACTAGTAGGCCTAGAATTAAGATTTTTGGCTTAAAATGTTCGTAATGAATGCCTCTACAAATCTTGTTATGGTCAAAACCACGCCAGACTTACCGTTTTTGAGAAAAAATATGTGCATCGCACAATAACATACATATTTTTACATATTTTTAGCTAAAAGTATGGCATAATTTGGTTTATTTCCATTTTCTCGGAAACTAGTAGGCCTAGAATTAAGATTTTTGGTTTAAAATGTTCGTAATGAATGCCTCTACAAATCTTGTTATGGTCAAAACCACGCCAGACTTACCGTTTTTGAGAGAAAATATGTGCATCGCACAATAACATACATATTTTTAGCTAAAAGTATGGCATAATTTGGTTTATTTTCATTTTCTCGGAAACTAGTAGGCCTAGAATTAAGATTTTTGGTTTAAAATGTTCGTAATGAATGCCTCTACAAATCTTGTTATGGTCAAAACCACGCCAGACTTACCGTTTTTGAGAAAAAATATGTGTATCGCACAATAACATACATATTTTTACATATTTTCAGCTAAAAGTATGGCATAATTTGGTTTATTTCCATTTTCTCGGAAACTACTAGGCCTAGAATTAAGATTTTTGGTTTAAAATGTTCGTAATGAATGCCTCTACAAATCTTGTTATGGTCAAAACCACGCCAGACTTACCGTTTTTGAGAAAAAATATGTGCATCGCACAATAACATACATATTTTCAGCTAAAAGTATGGCATAATTTGGTTTATTTTCATTTTCTCGGAAACTAGTAGGCCTAGAATTAAGATTTTTGGTTTAAAATGTTCGTAATGAATGCCTCTACAAATCTTGTTATGGTCAAAACCACGCCAGACTTACCGTTTTTGAGAAAAAATATGTGTATCGCACAATAACATACATATTTTTACATATTTTTAGCTAAAAGTATGGCATAATTTGGTTTATTTTCATTTTCTCGGAAACTAGTAGGCCTAGAATTAAGATTTTTGGTTTAAAATGTTCGTAATGAATGCCTCTACAAATCTTGTTATGGTCAAAACCACGCCAGACTTACCGTTTTTGAGAAAAAATATGTGCATCGCACAATAACATACATATTTTTAGCTAAAAGTATGGCATAATTTGGTTTATTTTCATTTTCTCGGAAACTAGTAGGCCTAGAATTAAGATTTTTGGTTTAAAATGTTCGTAATGAATGCCTCTACAAATCTTGTTATGGTCAAAACCACGCCAGACTTACCGTTTTTGAGAAAAAATATGTGTATCGCACAATAACATACATATTTTTACATATTTTCAGCTAAAAGTATGGCATAATTTGGTTTATTTCCATTTTCTCGGAAACTACTAGGCCTAGAATTAAGATTTTTGGTTTAAAATGTTCGTAATGAATGCCTCTACAAATCTTGTTATGGTCAAAACCACGCCAGACTTACCGTTTTTGAGAAAAAATATGTGTATCGCACAATAACATACATATTTTTACATATTTTCAGCTAAAAGTATGGCATAATTTGGTTTATTTCCATTTTCTCGGAAACTACTAGGCCTAGAATTAAGATTTTTGGTTTAAAATGTTCGTAATGAATGCCTCTACAAATCTTGTTATGGTCAAAACCACGCCAGACTTACCGTTTTTGAGAAAAAATATGTGTATCGCACAATAACATACATATTTTTACATATTTTCAGCTAAAAGTATGGCATAATTTGGTTTATTTTCATTTTCTCGGAAACTACTAGGCCTAGAATTAAGATTTTTGGTTTAAAATGTTCGTAATGAATGCCTCTACAAATCTTGTTATGGTCAAAACCACGCCAGACTTACCGTTTTTGAGAAAAAATATGTGTATCGCACAATAACATACATATTTTTACATATTTTCAGCTAAAAGTATGGCATAATTTGGTTTATTTCCATTTTCTCGGAAACTACTAGGCCTAGAATTAAGATTTTTGGTTTAAAATGTTCGTAATGAATGCCTCTACTCTTGTTATGGTCAAAACCACGCCAGACTTACCGTTTTTGAGAAAAAATATGTGTATCGCACAATAACATACATATTTTTACATATTTTCAGCTAAAAGTATGGCATAATTTGGTTTATTTCCATTTTCTCGGAAACTAGTAGGCCTAGAATTAAGATTTTTGGCTTAAAATGTTCGTAATGAATGCCTCTACAAATCTTGTTATGGTCAAAACCACGCCAGACTTACCGTTTTTGAGAAAAAATATGTGCATCGCACAATAACATACATATTTTTAGCTAAAAGTATGGCATAATTTGGTTTATTTTCATTTTCTCGGAAACTAGTAGGCCTAGAATTAAGATTTTTGGCTTAAAATGTTCGTAATGAATGCCTCTACAAATCTTGTTATGGTCAAAACCACGCCAGACTTACCGTTTTTGAGAAAAAATATGTGCATCGCACAATAACATACATATTTTTAGCTAAAAGTATGGCATAATTTGGTTTATTTTCATTTTCTCGGAAACTACTAGGCCTAGAATTAAGATTTTTGGTTTAAAATGTTCGTAATGAATGCCTCTACAAATCTTGTTATGGTCAAAACCACGCCAGACTTACCGTTTTTGAGAAAAAATATGTGTATCGCACAATAACATACATATTTTTACATATTTTCAGCTAAAAGTATGGCATAATTTGGTTTATTTCCATTTTCTCGGAAACTAGTAGGCCTAGAATTAAGATTTTTGGCTTAAAATGTTCGTAATGAATGCCTCTACAAATCTTGTTATGGTCAAAACCACGCCAGACTTACCGTTTTTGAGAAAAAATATGTGCATCGCACAATAACATACATATTTTCAGCTAAAAGTATGGCATAATTTGGTATATTTTCATTTTCTCGGAAACTAGTAGGCCTAGAATTAAGATTTTTGGCTTAAAATGTTCGTAATGAATGCCTCTACAAATCTTGTTATGGTCAAAACCACGCCAGACTTACCGTTTTTGAGAAAAAATATGTGTATCGCACAATAACATACATATTTTTACATATTTTCAGCTAAAAGTATGGCATAATTTGGTTTATTTCCATTTTCTCGGAAACTAGTAGGCCTAGAATTAAGATTTTTGGCTTAAAATGTTCGTAATGAATGCCTCTACAAATCTTGTTATGGTCAAAACCACGCCAGACTTACCGTTTTTGAGAAAAAATATGTGCATCGCACAATAACATACATATTTTTAGCTAAAAGTATGGCATAATTTGGTTTATTTTCATTTTCTCGGAAACTAGTAGGCCTAGAATTAAGATTTTTGGTTTAAAATGTTCGTAATGAATGCCTCTACAAATCTTGTTATGGTCAAAACCACGCCAGACTTACCGTTTTTGAGAAAAAATATGTGTATCGCACAATAACATACATATTTTTACATATTTTCAGCTAAAAGTATGGCATAATTTGGTTTATTTCCATTTTCTCGGAAACTACTAGGCCTAGAATTAAGATTTTTGGTTTAAAATGTTCGTAATGAATGCCTCTACAAATCTTGTTATGGTCAAAACCACGCCAGACTTACCGTTTTTGAGAAAAAATATGTGCATCGCACAATAACATACATATTTTTAGCTAAAAGTATGGCATAATTTGGTTTATTTCCATTTTCTCGGAAACTAGTAGGCCTAGAATTAAGATTTTTGGCTTAAAATGTTCGTAATGAATGCCTCTACAAATCTTGTTATGGTCAAAACCACGCCAGACTTACCGTTTTTGAGAAAAAATATGTGTATCGCACAATAACATACATATTTTTACATATTTTCAGCTAAAAGTATGGCATAATTTGGTTTATTTCCATTTTCTCGGAAACTACTAGGCCTAGAATTAAGATTTTTGGTTTAAAATGTTCGTAATGAATGCCTCTACAAATCTTGTTATGGTCAAAACCACGCCAGACTTACCGTTTTTGAGAAAAAATATGTGCATCGCACAATAACATACATATTTTTAGCTAAAAGTATGGCATAATTTGGTTTATTTCCATTTTCTCGGAAACTACTAGGCCTAGAATTAAGATTTTTGGTTTAAAATGTTCGTAATGAATGCCTCTACAAATCTTGTTATGGTCAAAACCACGCCAGACTTACCGTTTTTGAGAAAAAATATGTGTATCGCACAATAACATACATATTTTTACATATTTTCAGCTAAAAGTATGGCATAATTTGGTTTATTTTCATTTTCTCGGAAACTACTAGGCCTAGAATTAAGATTTTTGGTTTAAAATGTTCGTAATGAATGCCTCTACAAATCTTGTTATGGTCAAAACCACGCCAGACTTACCGTTTTTGAGAAAAAATATGTGTATCGCACAATAACATACATATTTTTACATATTTTCAGCTAAAAGTATGGCATAATTTGGTTTATTTCCATTTTCTCGGAAACTACTAGGCCTAGAATTAAGATTTTTGGTTTAAAATGTTCGTAATGAATGCCTCTACAAATCTTGTTATGGTCAAAACCACGCCAGACTTACCGTTTTTGAGAAAAAATATGTGCATCGCACAATAACATACATATTTTTAGCTAAAAGTATGGCATAATTTGGTTTATTTTCATTTTCTCGGAAACTACTAGGCCTAGAATTAAGATTTTTGGTTTAAAATGTTCGTAATGAATGCCTCTACAAATCTTGTTATGGTCAAAACCACGCCAGACTTACCGTTTTTGAGAAAAAATATGTGTATCGCACAATAACATACATATTTTTACATATTTTCAGCTAAAAGTATGGCATAATTTGGTTTATTTCCATTTTCTCGGAAACTACTAGGCCTAGAATTAAGATTTTTGGTTTAAAATGTTCGTAATGAATGCCTCTACAAATCTTGTTATGGTCAAAACCACGCCAGACTTACCGTTTTTGAGAAAAAATATGTGCATCGCACAATAACATACATATTTTCAGCTAAAAGTATGGCATAATTTGGTTTATTTTCATTTTCTCGGAAACTAGTAGGCCTAGAATTAAGATTTTTGGTTTAAAATGTTCGTAATGAATGCCTCTACAAATCTTGTTATGGTCAAAACCACGCCAGACTTACCGTTTTTGAGAAAAAATATGTGTATCGCACAATAACATACATATTTTTACATATTTTTAGCTAAAAGTATGGCATAATTTGATTTATTTTCATTTTCTCGGAAACTAGTAGGCCTAGAATTAAGATTTTTGGTTTAAAATGTTCGTAATGAATGCCTCTACAAATCTTGTTATGGTCAAAACCACGCCAGACTTACCGTTTTTGAGAAAAAATATGTGCATCGCACAATAACATACATATTTTTAGCTAAAAGTATGGCATAATTTGGTTTATTTTCATTTTCTCGGAAACTAGTAGGCCTAGAATTAAGATTTTTGGTTTAAAATGTTCGTAATGAATGCCTCTACAAATCTTGTTATGGTCAAAACCACGCCAGACTTACCGTTTTTGAGAAAAAATATGTGTATCGCACAATAACATACATATTTTTACATATTTTCAGCTAAAAGTATGGCATAATTTGGTTTATTTCCATTTTCTCGGAAACTACTAGGCCTAGAATTAAGATTTTTGGTTTAAAATGTTCGTAATGAATGCCTCTACAAATCTTGTTATGGTCAAAACCACGCCAGACTTACCGTTTTTGAGAAAAAATATGTGTATCGCACAATAACATACATATTTTTACATATTTTCAGCTAAAAGTATGGCATAATTTGGTTTATTTCCATTTTCTCGGAAACTACTAGGCCTAGAATTAAGATTTTTGGTTTAAAATGTTCGTAATGAATGCCTCTACAAATCTTGTTATGGTCAAAACCACGCCAGACTTACCGTTTTTGAGAAAAAATATGTGTATCGCACAATAACATACATATTTTTACATATTTTCAGCTAAAAGTATGGCATAATTTGGTTTATTTTCATTTTCTCGGAAACTACTAGGCCTAGAATTAAGATTTTTGGTTTAAAATGTTCGTAATGAATGCCTCTACAAATCTTGTTATGGTCAAAACCACGCCAGACTTACCGTTTTTGAGAAAAAATATGTGTATCGCACAATAACATACATATTTTTACATATTTTCAGCTAAAAGTATGGCATAATTTGGTTTATTTCCATTTTCTCGGAAACTACTAGGCCTAGAATTAAGATTTTTGGTTTAAAATGTTCGTAATGAATGCCTCTACTCTTGTTATGGTCAAAACCACGCCAGACTTACCGTTTTTGAGAAAAAATATGTGTATCGCACAATAACATACATATTTTTACATATTTTCAGCTAAAAGTATGGCATAATTTGGTTTATTTCCATTTTCTCGGAAACTAGTAGGCCTAGAATTAAGATTTTTGGCTTAAAATGTTCGTAATGAATGCCTCTACAAATCTTGTTATGGTCAAAACCACGCCAGACTTACCGTTTTTGAGAAAAAATATGTGCATCGCACAATAACATACATATTTTTAGCTAAAAGTATGGCATAATTTGGTTTATTTTCATTTTCTCGGAAACTAGTAGGCCTAGAATTAAGATTTTTGGCTTAAAATGTTCGTAATGAATGCCTCTACAAATCTTGTTATGGTCAAAACCACGCCAGACTTACCGTTTTTGAGAAAAAATATGTGCATCGCACAATAACATACATATTTTTAGCTAAAAGTATGGCATAATTTGGTTTATTTTCATTTTCTCGGAAACTACTAGGCCTAGAATTAAGATTTTTGGTTTAAAATGTTCGTAATGAATGCCTCTACAAATCTTGTTATGGTCAAAACCACGCCAGACTTACCGTTTTTGAGAAAAAATATGTGTATCGCACAATAACATACATATTTTTACATATTTTCAGCTAAAAGTATGGCATAATTTGGTTTATTTCCATTTTCTCGGAAACTAGTAGGCCTAGAATTAAGATTTTTGGCTTAAAATGTTCGTAATGAATGCCTCTACAAATCTTGTTATGGTCAAAACCACGCCAGACTTACCGTTTTTGAGAAAAAATATGTGCATCGCACAATAACATACATATTTTCAGCTAAAAGTATGGCATAATTTGGTATATTTTCATTTTCTCGGAAACTAGTAGGCCTAGAATTAAGATTTTTGGCTTAAAATGTTCGTAATGAATGCCTCTACAAATCTTGTTATGGTCAAAACCACGCCAGACTTACCGTTTTTGAGAAAAAATATGTGTATCGCACAATAACATACATATTTTTACATATTTTCAGCTAAAAGTATGGCATAATTTGGTTTATTTCCATTTTCTCGGAAACTAGTAGGCCTAGAATTAAGATTTTTGGCTTAAAATGTTCGTAATGAATGCCTCTACAAATCTTGTTATGGTCAAAACCACGCCAGACTTACCGTTTTTGAGAAAAAATATGTGCATCGCACAATAACATACATATTTTTAGCTAAAAGTATGGCATAATTTGGTTTATTTTCATTTTCTCGGAAACTAGTAGGCCTAGAATTAAGATTTTTGGTTTAAAATGTTCGTAATGAATGCCTCTACAAATCTTGTTATGGTCAAAACCACGCCAGACTTACCGTTTTTGAGAAAAAATATGTGTATCGCACAATAACATACATATTTTTACATATTTTCAGCTAAAAGTATGGCATAATTTGGTTTATTTCCATTTTCTCGGAAACTACTAGGCCTAGAATTAAGATTTTTGGTTTAAAATGTTCGTAATGAATGCCTCTACAAATCTTGTTATGGTCAAAACCACGCCAGACTTACCGTTTTTGAGAAAAAATATGTGCATCGCACAATAACATACATATTTTTAGCTAAAAGTATGGCATAATTTGGTTTATTTCCATTTTCTCGGAAACTAGTAGGCCTAGAATTAAGATTTTTGGCTTAAAATGTTCGTAATGAATGCCTCTACAAATCTTGTTATGGTCAAAACCACGCCAGACTTACCGTTTTTGAGAAAAAATATGTGTATCGCACAATAACATACATATTTTTACATATTTTCAGCTAAAAGTATGGCATAATTTGGTTTATTTCCATTTTCTCGGAAACTACTAGGCCTAGAATTAAGATTTTTGGTTTAAAATGTTCGTAATGAATGCCTCTACAAATCTTGTTATGGTCAAAACCACGCCAGACTTACCGTTTTTGAGAAAAAATATGTGCATCGCACAATAACATACATATTTTTAGCTAAAAGTATGGCATAATTTGGTTTATTTCCATTTTCTCGGAAACTACTAGGCCTAGAATTAAGATTTTTGGTTTAAAATGTTCGTAATGAATGCCTCTACAAATCTTGTTATGGTCAAAACCACGCCAGACTTACCGTTTTTGAGAAAAAATATGTGTATCGCACAATAACATACATATTTTTACATATTTTCAGCTAAAAGTATGGCATAATTTGGTTTATTTTCATTTTCTCGGAAACTACTAGGCCTAGAATTAAGATTTTTGGTTTAAAATGTTCGTAATGAATGCCTCTACAAATCTTGTTATGGTCAAAACCACGCCAGACTTACCGTTTTTGAGAAAAAATATGTGTATCGCACAATAACATACATATTTTTACATATTTTCAGCTAAAAGTATGGCATAATTTGGTTTATTTCCATTTTCTCGGAAACTACTAGGCCTAGAATTAAGATTTTTGGTTTAAAATGTTCGTAATGAATGCCTCTACAAATCTTGTTATGGTCAAAACCACGCCAGACTTACCGTTTTTGAGAAAAAATATGTGCATCGCACAATAACATACATATTTTTAGCTAAAAGTATGGCATAATTTGGTTTATTTTCATTTTCTCGGAAACTACTAGGCCTAGAATTAAGATTTTTGGTTTAAAATGTTCGTAATGAATGCCTCTACAAATCTTGTTATGGTCAAAACCACGCCAGACTTACCGTTTTTGAGAAAAAATATGTGTATCGCACAATAACATACATATTTTTACATATTTTCAGCTAAAAGTATGGCATAATTTGGTTTATTTCCATTTTCTCGGAAACTACTAGGCCTAGAATTAAGATTTTTGGTTTAAAATGTTCGTAATGAATGCCTCTACAAATCTTGTTATGGTCAAAGCCACGCCAGACTTACCGTTTTTGAGAAAAAATATGTGTATCGCACAATAACATACATATTTTTACATATTTTCAGCTAAAAGTATGGCATAATTTGGTTTATTTTCATTTTCTCGGAAACTACTAGGCCTAGAATTAAGATTTTTGGTTTAAAATGTTCGTAATGAATGCCTCTACAAATCTTGTTATGGTCAAAACCACGCCAGACTTACCGTTTTTGAGAAAAAATATGTGTATCGCACAATAACATACATATTTTTACATATTTTCAGCTAAAAGTATGGCATAATTTGGTTTATTTCCATTTTCTCGGAAACTACTAGGCCTAGAATTAAGATTTTTGGTTTAAAATGTTCGTAATGAATGCCTCTACAAATCTTGTTATGGTCAAAACCACGCCAGACTTACCGTTTTTGAGAAAAAATATGTGCATCGCACAATAACATACATATTTTTAGCTAAAAGTATGGCATAATTTGGTTTATTTCCATTTTCTCGGAAACTACTAGGCCTAGAATTAAGATTTTTGGCTTAAAATGTTCGTAATGAATGCCTCTACAAATCTTGTTATGGTCAAAACCACGCCAGACTTACCGTTTTTGAGAAAAAATATGTGCATCGCACAATAACATACATATTTTTACATATTTTCAGCTAAAAGTATGGCATAATTTGGTTTATTTTCATTTTCTCGGAAACTAGTAGGCCTAGAATTAAGATTTTTGGCTTAAAATGTTCGTAATGAATGCCTCTACAAATCTTGTTATGGTCAAAACCACGCCAGACTTACCGTTTTTGAGAAAAAATATGTGCATCGCACAATAACATACATATTTTTAGCTAAAAGTATGGCATAATTTGGTTTATTTTCATTTTCTCGGAAACTAGTAGGCCTAGAATTAAGATTTTTGGTTTAAAATGTTCGTAATGAATGCCTCTACAAATCTTGTTATGGTCAAAACCACGCCAGACTTACCGTTTTTGAGAAAAAATATGTGCATCGCACAATAACATACATATTTTTAGCTAAAAGTATGGCATAATTTGGTTTATTTTCATTTTCTCGGAAACTAGTAGGCCTAGAATTAAGATTTTTGGTTTAAAATGTTCGTAATGAATGCCTCTACAAATCTTGTTATGGTCAAAACCACGCCAGACTTACCGTTTTTGAGAAAAAATATGTGTATCGCACAATAACATACATATTTTTACATATTTTCAGCTAAAAGTATGGCATAATTTGGTTTATTTCCATTTTCTCGGAAACTACTAGGCCTAGAATTAAGATTTTTGGTTTAAAATGTTCGTAATGAATGCCTCTACAAATCTTGTTATGGTCAAAACCACGCCAGACTTACCGTTTTTGAGAAAAAATATGTGCATCGCACAATAACATACATATTTTTAGCTAAAAGTATGGCATAATTTGGTTTATTTTCATTTTCTCGGAAACTACTAGGCCTAGAATTAAGATTTTTGGTTTAAAATGTTCGTAATGAATGCCTCTACAAATCTTGTTATGGTCAAAACCACGCCAGACTTACCGTTTTTGAGAAAAAATATGTGTATCGCACAATAACATACATATTTTTACATATTTTCAGCTAAAAGTATGGCATAATTTGGTTTATTTCCATTTTCTCGGAAACTACTAGGCCTAGAATTAAGATTTTTGGTTTAAAATGTTCGTAATGAATGCCTCTACAAATCTTGTTATGGTCAAAGCCACGCCAGACTTACCGTTTTTGAGAAAAAATATGTGTATCGCACAATAACATACATATTTTTACATATTTTCAGCTAAAAGTATGGCATAATTTGGTTTATTTCCATTTTCTCGGAAACTACTAGGCCTAGAATTAAGATTTTTGGTTTAAAATGTTCGTAATGAATGCCTCTACAAATCTTGTTATGGTCAAAACCACGCCAGACTTACCGTTTTTGAGAAAAAATATGTGTATCGCACAATAACATACATATTTTTACATATTTTCAGCTAAAAGTATGGCATAATTTGGTTTATTTCCATTTTCTCGGAAACTACTAGGCCTAGAATTAAGATTTTTGGTTTAAAATGTTCGTAATGAATGCCTCTACAAATCTTGTTATGGTCAAAACCACGCCAGACTTACCGTTTTTGAGAAAAAATATGTGCATCGCACAATAACATACATATTTTTAGCTAAAAGTATGGCATAATTTGGTTTATTTCCATTTTCTCGGAAACTACTAGGCCTAGAATTAAGATTTTTGGCTTAAAATGTTCGTAATGAATGCCTCTACAAATCTTGTTATGGTCAAAACCACGCCAGACTTACCGTTTTTGAGAAAAAATATGTGCATCGCACAATAACATACATATTTTTACATATTTTCAGCTAAAAGTATGGCATAATTTGGTATATTTTCATTTTCTCGGAAACTAGTAGGCCTAGAATTAAGATTTTTGGCTTAAAATGTTCGTAATGAATGCCTCTACAAATCTTGTTATGGTCAAAACCACGCCAGACTTACCGTTTTTGAGAAAAAATATGTGCATCGCACAATAACATACATATTTTTAGCTAAAAGTATGGCATAATTTGGTTTATTTTCATTTTCTCGGAAACTAGTAGGCCTAGAATTAAGATTTTTGGTTTAAAATGTTCGTAATGAATGCCTCTACAAATCTTGTTATGGTCAAAACCACGCCAGACTTACCGTTTTTGAGAAAAAATATGTGCATCGCACAATAACATACATATTTTTAGCTAAAAGTATGGCATAATTTGGTTTATTTTCATTTTCTCGGAAACTAGTAGGCCTAGAATTAAGATTTTTGGTTTAAAATGTTCGTAATGAATGCCTCTACAAATCTTGTTATGGTCAAAACCACGCCAGACTTACCGTTTTTGAGAAAAAATATGTGTATCGCACAATAACATACATATTTTTACATATTTTCAGCTAAAAGTATGGCATAATTTGGTTTATTTCCATTTTCTCGGAAACTACTAGGCCTAGAATTAAGATTTTTGGTTTAAAATGTTCGTAATGAATGCCTCTACAAATCTTGTTATGGTCAAAACCACGCCAGACTTACCGTTTTTGAGAAAAAATATGTGTATCGCACAATAACATACATATTTTTACATATTTTCAGCTAAAAGTATGGCATAATTTGGTTTATTTTCATTTTCTCGGAAACTAGTAGGCCTAGAATTAAGATTTTTGGCTTAAAATGTTCGTAATGAATGCCTCTACAAATCTTGTTATGGTCAAAACCACGCCAGACTTACCGTTTTTGAGAAAAAATATGTGTATCGCACAATAACATACATATTTTTACATATTTTCAGCTAAAAGTATGGCATAATTTGGTTTATTTTCATTTTCTCGGAAACTACTAGGCCTAGAATTAAGATTTTTGGTTTAAAATGTTCGTAATGAATGCCTCTACAAATCTTGTTATGGTCAAAACCACGCCAGACTTACCGTTTTTGAGAAAAAATATGTGTATCGCACAATAACATACATATTTTTACATATTTTCAGCTAAAAGTATGGCATAATTTGGTTTATTTCCATTTTCTCGGAAACTACTAGGCCTAGAATTAAGATTTTTGGTTTAAAATGTTCGTAATGAATGCCTCTACAAATCTTGTTATGGTCAAAACCACGCCAGACTTACCGTTTTTGAGAAAAAATATGTGTATCGCACAATAACATACATATTTTTAGCTAAAAGTATGGCATAATTTGGTTTATTTTCATTTTCTCGGAAACTACTAGGCCTAGAATTAAGATTTTTGGTTTAAAATGTTCGTAATGAATGCCTCTACAAATCTTGTTATGGTCAAAACCACGCCAGACTTACCGTTTTTGAGAAAAAATATGTGTATCGCACAATAACATACATATTTTTACATATTTTCAGCTAAAAGTATGGCATAATTTGGTTTATTTCCATTTTCTCGGAAACTACTAGGCCTAGAATTAAGATTTTTGGTTTAAAATGTTCGTAATGAATGCTTCTACAAATCTTGTTATGGTCAAAACCACGCCAGACTTACCGTTTTTGAGAAAAAATATGTGCATCGCACAATAACATACATATTTTCAGCTAAAAGTATGGCATAATTTGGTTTAAAATGTTCGTAATGAATGCCTCTACAAATCTTGTTATGGTCAAAACCACGCCAGACTTACCGTTTTTGAGAAAAAATATGTGTATCGCACAATAACATACATATTTTTACATATTTTCAGCTAAAAGTATGGCATAATTTGGTTTATTTTCATTTTCTCGGAAACTACTAGGCCTAGAATTAAGATTTTTGGTTTAAAATGTTCGTAATGAATGCCTCTACAAATCTTGTTATGGTCAAAACCACGCCAGACTTACCGTTTTTGAGAAAAAATATGTGTATCGCACAATAACATACATATTTTTACATATTTTCAGCTAAAAGTATGGCATAATTTGGTTTATTTCCATTTTCTCGGAAACTACTAGGCCTAGAATTAAGATTTTTGGTTTAAAATGTTCGTAATGAATGCCTCTACAAATCTTGTTATGGTCAAAACCACGCCAGACTTACCGTTTTTGAGAAAAAATATGTGTATCGCACAATAACATACATATTTTTACATATTTTCAGCTAAAAGTATGGCATAATTTGGTTTATTTTCATTTTCTCGGAAACTAGTAGGCCTAGAATTAAGATTTTTGGCTTAAAATGTTCGTAATGAATGCCTCTACAAATCTTGTTATGGTCAAAACCACGCCAGACTTACCGTTTTTGAGAAAAAATATGTGCATCGCACAATAACATACATATTTTTACATATTTTCAGCTAAAAGTATGGCATAATTTGGTATATTTTCATTTTCTCGGAAACTAGTAGGCCTAGAATTAAGATTTTTGGCTTAAAATGTTCGTAATGAATGCCTCTACAAATCTTGTTATGGTCAAAACCACGCCAGACTTACCGTTTTTGAGAAAAAATATGTGCATCGCACAATAACATACATATTTTTACATATTTTCAGCTAAAAGTATGGCATAATTTGGTATATTTTCATTTTCTCGGAAACTAGTAGGCCTAGAATTAAGATTTTTGGCTTAAAATGTTCGTAATGAATGCCTCTACAAATCTTGTTATGGTCAAAACCACGCCAGACTTACCGTTTTTGAGAAAAAATATGTGCATCGCACAATAACATACATATTTTTAGCTAAAAGTATGGCATAATTTGGTTTATTTTCATTTTCTCGGAAACTAGTAGGCCTAGAATTAAGATTTTTGGTTTAAAATGTTCGTAATGAATGCCTCTACAAATCTTGTTATGGTCAAAACCACGCCAGACTTACCGTTTTTGAGAAAAAATATGTGTATCGCACAATAACATACATATTTTTACATATTTTCAGCTAAAAGTATGGCATAATTTGGTTTATTTCCATTTTCTCGGAAACTACTAGGCCTAGAATTAAGATTTTTGGTTTAAAATGTTCGTAATGAATGCCTCTACAAATCTTGTTATGGTCAAAACCACGCCAGACTTACCGTTTTTGAGAAAAAATATGTGTATCGCACAATAACATACATATTTTTAGCTAAAAGTATGGCATAATTTGGTTTATTTTCATTTTCTCGGAAACTACTAGGCCTAGAATTAAGATTTTTGGTTTAAAATGTTCGTAATGAATGCCTCTACAAATCTTGTTATGGTCAAAACCACGCCAGACTTACCGTTTTTGAGAAAAAATATGTGTATCGCACAATAACATACATATTTTTACATATTTTCAGCTAAAAGTATGGCATAATTTGGTTTATTTCCATTTTCTCGGAAACTACTAGGCCTAGAATTAAGATTTTTGGTTTAAAATGTTCGTAATGAATGCCTCTACAAATCTTGTTATGGTCAAAACCACGCCAGACTTACCGTTTTTGAGAAAAAATATGTGCATCGCACAATAACATACATATTTTTAGCTAAAAGTATGGCATAATTTGGTTTATTTCCATTTTTTTGGAAACTACTAGGCCTAGAATTAAGATTTTTGGTTTAAAATGTTCGTAATGAATGCCTCTACAAATCTTGTTATGGTCAAAACCACGCCAGACTTACCGTTTTTGAGAAAAAATATGTGTATCGCACAATAACATACATATGTTTACATATTTTCAGCTAAAAGTATGGCATAATTTGGTTTATTTCCATTTTCTCGGAAACTACTAGGCCTAGAATTAAGATTTTTGGTTTAAAATGTTCGTAATGAATGCCTCTACAAATCTTGTTATGGTCAAAACCACGCCAGACTTACCGTTTTTGAGAAAAAATATGTGTATCGCACAATAACATACATATTTTTACATATTTTCAGCTAAAAGTATGGCATAATTTGGTTTATTTCCATTTTCTCGGAAACTACTAGGCCTAGAATTAAGATTTTTGGTTTAAAATGTTCGTAATGAATGCTTCTACAAATCTTGTTATGGTCAAAACCACGCCAGACTTACCGTTTTTGAGAAAAAATATGTGCATCGCACAATAACATACATATTTTTAGCTAAAAGTATGGCATAATTTGGTTTAAAATGTTCGTAATGAATGCCTCTACAAATCTTGTTATGGTCAAAACCACGCCAGACTTACCGTTTTTGAGAAAAAATATGTGTATCGCACAATAACATACATATTTTTACATATTTTCAGCTAAAAGTATGGCATAATTTGGTTTATTTTCATTTTCTCGGAAACTACTAGGCCTAGAATTAAGATTTTTGGTTTAAAATGTTCGTAATGAATGCCTCTACAAATCTTGTTATGGTCAAAACCACGCCAGACTTACCGTTTTTGAGAAAAAATATGTGTATCGCACAATAACATACATATTTTTACATATTTTCAGCTAAAAGTATGGCATAATTTGGTTTATTTCCATTTTCTCGGAAACTACTAGGCCTAGAATTAAGATTTTTGGTTTAAAATGTTCGTAATGAATGCCTCTACAAATCTTGTTATGGTCAAAACCACGCCAGACTTACCGTTTTTGAGAAAAAATATGTGTATCGCACAATAACATACATATTTTTAGCTAAAAGTATGGCATAATTTGGTTTATTTTCATTTTCTCGGAAACTACTAGGCCTAGAATTAAGATTTTTGGTTTAAAATGTTCGTAATGAATGCCTCTACAAATCTTGTTATGGTCAAAACCACGCCAGACTTACCGTTTTTGAGAAAAAATATGTGTATCGCACAATAACATACATATTTTTACATATTTTCAGCTAAAAGTATGGCATAATTTGGTTTATTTCCATTTTCTCGGAAACTACTAGGCCTAGAATTAAGATTTTTGGTTTAAAATGTTCGTAATGAATGCTTCTACAAATCTTGTTATGGTCAAAACCACGCCAGACTTACCGTTTTTGAGAAAAAATATGTGCATCGCACAATAACATACATATTTTTAGCTAAAAGTATGGCATAATTTGGTTTATTTCCATTTTCTCGGAAACTACTAGGCCTAGAATTAAGATTTTTGGTTTAAAATGTTCGTAATGAATGCCTCTACAAATCTTGTTATGGTCAAAACCACGCCAGACTTACCGTTTTTGAGAAAAAATATGTGTATCGCACAATAACATACATATGTTTACATATTTTCAGCTAAAAGTATGGCATAATTTGGTTTATTTCCATTTTCTCGGAAACTACTAGGCCTAGAATTAAGATTTTTGGTTTAAAATGTTCGTAATGAATGCCTCTACAAATCTTGTTATGGTCAAAACCACGCCAGACTTACCGTTTTTGAGAAAAAATATGTGTATCGCACAATAACATACATATTTTTACATATTTTCAGCTAAAAGTATGGCATAATTTGGTTTATTTTCATTTTCTCGGAAACTAGTAGGCCTAGAATTAAGATTTTTGGCTTAAAATGTTCGTAATGAATGCCTCTACAAATCTTGTTATGGTCAAAACCACGCCAGACTTACCGTTTTTGAGAAAAAATATGTGTATCGCACAATAACATACATATTTTTACATATTTTCAGCTAAAAGTATGGCATAATTTGGTTTATTTTCATTTTCTCGGAAACTACTAGGCCTAGAATTAAGATTTTTGGTTTAAAATGTTCGTAATGAATGCCTCTACAAATCTTGTTATGGTCAAAACCACGCCAGACTTACCGTTTTTGAGAAAAAATATGTGTATCGCACAATAACATACATATTTTTACATATTTTCAGCTAAAAGTATGGCATAATTTGGTTTATTTCCATTTTCTCGGAAACTACTAGGCCTAGAATTAAGATTTTTGGTTTAAAATGTTCGTAATGAATGCCTCTACAAATCTTGTTATGGTCAAAACCACGCCAGACTTACCGTTTTTGAGAAAAAATATGTGTATCGCACAATAACATACATATTTTTAGCTAAAAGTATGGCATAATTTGGTTTATTTTCATTTTCTCGGAAACTACTAGGCCTAGAATTAAGATTTTTGGTTTAAAATGTTCGTAATGAATGCCTCTACAAATCTTGTTATGGTCAAAACCACGCCAGACTTACCGTTTTTGAGAAAAAATATGTGTATCGCACAATAACATACATATTTTTACATATTTTCAGCTAAAAGTATGGCATAATTTGGTTTATTTCCATTTTCTCGGAAACTACTAGGCCTAGAATTAAGATTTTTGGTTTAAAATGTTCGTAATGAATGCTTCTACAAATCTTGTTATGGTCAAAACCACGCCAGACTTACCGTTTTTGAGAAAAAATATGTGCATCGCACAATAACATACATATTTTTAGCTAAAAGTATGGCATAATTTGGTTTAAAATGTTCGTAATGAATGCCTCTACAAATCTTGTTATGGTCAAAACCACGCCAGACTTACCGTTTTTGAGAAAAAATATGTGTATCGCACAATAACATACATATTTTTACATATTTTCAGCTAAAAGTATGGCATAATTTGGTTTATTTTCATTTTCTCGGAAACTACTAGGCCTAGAATTAAGATTTTTGGTTTAAAATGTTCGTAATGAATGCCTCTACAAATCTTGTTATGGTCAAAACCACGCCAGACTTACCGTTTTTGAGAAAAAATATGTGTATCGCACAATAACATACATATTTTTACATATTTTCAGCTAAAAGTATGGCATAATTTGGTTTATTTCCATTTTCTCGGAAACTACTAGGCCTAGAATTAAGATTTTTGGTTTAAAATGTTCGTAATGAATGCCTCTACAAATCTTGTTATGGTCAAAACCACGCCAGACTTACCGTTTTTGAGAAAAAATATGTGTATCGCACAATAACATACATATTTTTACATATTTTCAGCTAAAAGTATGGCATAATTTGGTTTATTTTCATTTTCTCGGAAACTAGTAGGCCTAGAATTAAGATTTTTGGCTTAAAATGTTCGTAATGAATGCCTCTACAAATCTTGTTATGGTCAAAACCACGCCAGACTTACCGTTTTTGAGAAAAAATATGTGCATCGCACAATAACATACATATTTTTACATATTTTCAGCTAAAAGTATGGCATAATTTGGTATATTTTCATTTTCTCGGAAACTAGTAGGCCTAGAATTAAGATTTTTGGCTTAAAATGTTCGTAATGAATGCCTCTACAAATCTTGTTATGGTCAAAACCACGCCAGACTTACCGTTTTTGAGAAAAAATATGTGCATCGCACAATAACATACATATTTTTACATATTTTCAGCTAAAAGTATGGCATAATTTGGTATATTTTCATTTTCTCGGAAACTAGTAGGCCTAGAATTAAGATTTTTGGCTTAAAATGTTCGTAATGAATGCCTCTACAAATCTTGTTATGGTCAAAACCACGCCAGACTTACCGTTTTTGAGAAAAAATATGTGCATCGCACAATAACATACATATTTTTAGCTAAAAGTATGGCATAATTTGGTTTATTTTCATTTTCTCGGAAACTAGTAGGCCTAGAATTAAGATTTTTGGTTTAAAATGTTCGTAATGAATGCCTCTACAAATCTTGTTATGGTCAAAACCACGCCAGACTTACCGTTTTTGAGAAAAAATATGTGTATCGCACAATAACATACATATTTTTACATATTTTCAGCTAAAAGTATGGCATAATTTGGTTTATTTCCATTTTCTCGGAAACTACTAGGCCTAGAATTAAGATTTTTGGTTTAAAATGTTCGTAATGAATGCCTCTACAAATCTTGTTATGGTCAAAACCACGCCAGACTTACCGTTTTTGAGAAAAAATATGTGTATCGCACAATAACATACATATTTTTAGCTAAAAGTATGGCATAATTTGGTTTATTTTCATTTTCTCGGAAACTACTAGGCCTAGAATTAAGATTTTTGGTTTAAAATGTTCGTAATGAATGCCTCTACAAATCTTGTTATGGTCAAAACCACGCCAGACTTACCGTTTTTGAGAAAAAATATGTGTATCGCACAATAACATACATATTTTTACATATTTTCAGCTAAAAGTATGGCATAATTTGGTTTATTTCCATTTTCTCGGAAACTACTAGGCCTAGAATTAAGATTTTTGGTTTAAAATGTTCGTAATGAATGCCTCTACAAATCTTGTTATGGTCAAAACCACGCCAGACTTACCGTTTTTGAGAAAAAATATGTGCATCGCACAATAACATACATATTTTTAGCTAAAAGTATGGCATAATTTGGTTTATTTCCATTTTTTTGGAAACTACTAGGCCTAGAATTAAGATTTTTGGTTTAAAATGTTCGTAATGAATGCCTCTACAAATCTTGTTATGGTCAAAACCACGCCAGACTTACCGTTTTTGAGAAAAAATATGTGTATCGCACAATAACATACATATTTTTACATATTTTCAGCTAAAAGTATGGCATAATTTGGTTTATTTCCATTTTCTCGGAAACTACTAGGCCTAGAATTAAGATTTTTGGTTTAAAATGTTCGTAATGAATGCCTCTACAAATCTTGTTATGGTCAAAACCACGCCAGACTTACCGTTTTTGAGAAAAAATATGTGTATCGCACAATAACATACATATTTTTACATATTTTCAGCTAAAAGTATGGCATAATTTGGTTTATTTCCATTTTCTCGGAAACTACTAGGCCTAGAATTAAGATTTTTGGTTTAAAATGTTCGTAATGAATGCTTCTACAAATCTTGTTATGGTCAAAACCACGCCAGACTTACCGTTTTTGAGAAAAAATATGTGCATCGCACAATAACATACATATTTTTAGCTAAAAGTATGGCATAATTTGGTTTAAAATGTTCGTAATGAATGCCTCTACAAATCTTGTTATGGTCAAAACCACGCCAGACTTACCGTTTTTGAGAAAAAATATGTGTATCGCACAATAACATACATATTTTTACATATTTTCAGCTAAAAGTATGGCATAATTTGGTTTATTTTCATTTTCTCGGAAACTACTAGGCCTAGAATTAAGATTTTTGGTTTAAAATGTTCGTAATGAATGCCTCTACAAATCTTGTTATGGTCAAAACCACGCCAGACTTACCGTTTTTGAGAAAAAATATGTGTATCGCACAATAACATACATATTTTTACATATTTTCAGCTAAAAGTATGGCATAATTTGGTTTATTTCCATTTTCTCGGAAACTACTAGGCCTAGAATTAAGATTTTTGGTTTAAAATGTTCGTAATGAATGCCTCTACAAATCTTGTTATGGTCAAAACCACGCCAGACTTACCGTTTTTGAGAAAAAATATGTGTATCGCACAATAACATACATATTTTTAGCTAAAAGTATGGCATAATTTGGTTTATTTTCATTTTCTCGGAAACTACTAGGCCTAGAATTAAGATTTTTGGTTTAAAATGTTCGTAATGAATGCCTCTACAAATCTTGTTATGGTCAAAACCACGCCAGACTTACCGTTTTTGAGAAAAAATATGTGTATCGCACAATAACATACATATTTTTACATATTTTCAGCTAAAAGTATGGCATAATTTGGTTTATTTTCATTTTCTCGGAAACTACTAGGCCTAGAATTAAGATTTTTGGTTTAAAATGTTCGTAATGAATGCTTCTACAAATCTTGTTATGGTCAAAACCACGCCAGACTTACCGTTTTTGAGAAAAAATATGTGCATCGCACAATAACATACATATTTTTAGCTAAAAGTATGGCATAATTTGGTTTATTTCCATTTTCTCGGAAACTACTAGGCCTAGAATTAAGATTTTTGGTTTAAAATGTTCGTAATGAATGCCTCTACAAATCTTGTTATGGTCAAAACCACGCCAGACTTACCGTTTTTGAGAAAAAATATGTGTATCGCACAATAACATACATATGTTTACATATTTTCAGCTAAAAGTATGGCATAATTTGGTTTATTTCCATTTTCTCGGAAACTACTAGGCCTAGAATTAAGATTTTTGGTTTAAAATGTTCGTAATGAATGCCTCTACAAATCTTGTTATGGTCAAAACCACGCCAGACTTACCGTTTTTGAGAAAAAATATGTGTATCGCACAATAACATACATATTTTTACATATTTTCAGCTAAAAGTATGGCATAATTTGGTTTATTTTCATTTTCTCGGAAACTAGTAGGCCTAGAATTAAGATTTTTGGCTTAAAATGTTCGTAATGAATGCCTCTACAAATCTTGTTATGGTCAAAACCACGCCAGACTTACCGTTTTTGAGAAAAAATATGTGCATCGCACAATAACATACATATTTTTACATATTTTCAGCTAAAAGTATGGCATAATTTGGTATATTTTCATTTTCTCGGAAACTAGTAGGCCTAGAATTAAGATTTTTGGCTTAAAATGTTCGTAATGAATGCCTCTACAAATCTTGTTATGGTCAAAACCACGCCAGACTTACCGTTTTTGAGAAAAAATATGTGCATCGCACAATAACATACATATTTTTAGCTAAAAGTATGGCATAATTTGGTTTATTTTCATTTTCTCGGAAACTAGTAGGCCTAGAATTAAGATTTTTGGTTTAAAATGTTCGTAATGAATGCCTCTACAAATCTTGTTATGGTCAAAACCACGCCAGACTTACCGTTTTTGAGAAAAAATATGTGTATCGCACAATAACATACATATTTTTACATATTTTCAGCTAAAAGTATGGCATAATTTGGTTTATTTCCATTTTCTCGGAAACTACTAGGCCTAGAATTAAGATTTTTGGTTTAAAATGTTCGTAATGAATGCCTCTACAAATCTTGTTATGGTCAAAACCACGCCAGACTTACCGTTTTTGAGAAAAAATATGTGTATCGCACAATAACATACATATTTTTACATATTTTCAGCTAAAAGTATGGCATAATTTGGTTTATTTTCATTTTCTCGGAAACTAGTAGGCCTAGAATTAAGATTTTTGGCTTAAAATGTTCGTAATGAATGCCTCTACAAATCTTGTTATGGTCAAAACCACGCCAGACTTACCGTTTTTGAGAAAAAATATGTGCATCGCACAATAACATACATATTTTTAGCTAAAAGTATGGCATAATTTGGTTTATTTTCATTTTCTCGGAAACTAGTAGGCCTAGAATTAAGATTTTTGGCTTAAAATGTTCGTAATGAATGCCTCTACAAATCTTGTTATGGTCAAAACCACGCCAGACTTACCGTTTTTGAGAAAAAATATGTGCATCGCACAATAACATACATATTTTTAGCTAAAAGTATGGCATAATTTGGTTTATTTTCATTTTCTCGGAAACTAGTAGGCCTAGAATTAAGATTTTTGGTTTAAAATGTTCGTAATGAATGCCTCTACAAATCTTGTTATGGTCAAAACCACGCCAGACTTACCGTTTTTGAGAAAAAATATGTGTATCGCACAATAACATACATATTTTTACATATTTTCAGCTAAAAGTATGGCATAATTTGGTTTATTTCCATTTTCTCGGAAACTACTAGGCCTAGAATTAAGATTTTTGGTTTAAAATGTTCGTAATGAATGCCTCTACAAATCTTGTTATGGTCAAAACCACGCCAGACTTACCGTTTTTGAGAAAAAATATGTGTATCGCACAATAACATACATATTTTTACATATTTTCAGCTAAAAGTATGGCATAATTTGGTTTATTTCCATTTTCTCGGAAACTACTAGGCCTAGAATTAAGATTTTTGGTTTAAAATGTTCGTAATGAATGCCTCTACAAATCTTGTTATGGTCAAAACCACGCCAGACTTACCGTTTTTGAGAAAAAATATGTGCATCGCACAATAACATACATATTTTTAGCTAAAAGTATGGCATAATTTGGTTTATTTTCATTTTCTCGGAAACTACTAGGCCTAGAATTAAGATTTTTGGTTTAAAATGTTCGTAATGAATGCCTCTACAAATCTTGTTATGGTCAAAACCACGCCAGACTTACCGTTTTTGAGAAAAAATATGTGTATCGCACAATAACATACATATTTTTACATATTTTCAGCTAAAAGTATGGCATAATTTGGTTTATTTCCATTTTCTCGGAAACTACTAGGCCTAGAATTAAGATTTTTGGTTTAAAATGTTCGTAATGAATGCCTCTACAAATCTTGTTATGGTCAAAACCACGCCAGACTTACCGTTTTTGAGAAAAAATATGTGTATCGCACAATAACATACATATTTTTACATATTTTCAGCTAAAAGTATGGCATAATTTGGTTTATTTTCATTTTCTCGGAAACTAGTAGGCCTAGAATTAAGATTTTTGGCTTAAAATGTTCGTAATGAATGCCTCTACAAATCTTGTTATGGTCAAAACCACGCCAGACTTACCGTTTTTGAGAAAAAATATGTGTATCGCACAATAACATACATATTTTTACATATTTTCAGCTAAAAGTATGGCATAATTTGGTTTATTTCCATTTTCTCGAAAACTACTAGGCCTAGAATTAAGATTTTTGGTTTAAAATGTTCGTAATGAATGCTTCTACAAATCTTGTTATGGTCAAAACCACGCCAGACTTACCGTTTTTGAGAAAAAATATGTGCATCGCACAATAACATACATATTTTTAGCTAAAAGTATGGCATAATTTGGTTTATTTTCATTTTCTCGGAAACTACTAGGCCTAGAATTAAGATTTTTGGTTTAAAATGTTCGTAATGAATGCCTCTACAAATCTTGTTATGGTCAAAACCACGCCAGACTTACCGTTTTTGAGAAAAAATATGTGTATCGCACAATAACATACATATTTTTACATATTTTCAGCTAAAAGTATGGCATAATTTGGTTTATTTCCATTTTCTCGGAAACTACTAGGCCTAGAATTAAGATTTTTGGTTTAAAATGTTCGTAATGAATGCCTCTACAAATCTTGTTATGGTCAAAACCACGCCAGACTTACCGTTTTTGAGAAAAAATATGTGTATCGCACAATAACATACATATTTTTAGCTAAAAGTATGGCATAATTTGGTTTATTTTCATTTTCTCGGAAACTACTAGGCCTAGAATTAAGATTTTTGGTTTAAAATGTTCGTAATGAATGCCTCTACAAATCTTGTTATGGTCAAAACCACGCCAGACTTACCGTTTTTGAGAAAAAATATGTGTATCGCACAATAACATACATATTTTTACATATTTTCAGCTAAAAGTATGGCATAATTTGGTTTATTTCCATTTTCTCGGAAACTACTAGGCCTAGAATTAAGATTTTTGGTTTAAAATGTTCGTAATGAATGCTTCTACAAATCTTGTTATGGTCAAAACCACGCCAGACTTACCGTTTTTGAGAAAAAATATGTGCATCGCACAATAACATACATATTTTTAGCTAAAAGTATGGCATAATTTGGTTTATTTTTATTTTCTCGGAAACTAGTAGGCCTAGAATTAAGATTTTTGGCTTAAAATGTTCGTAATGAATGCCTCTACAAATCTTGTTATGGTCAAAACCACGCCAGACTTACCGTTTTTGAGAAAAAATATGTGCATCGCACAATAACATACATATTTTTAGCTAAAAGTATGGCATAATTTGGTTTATTTTCATTTTCTCGGAAACTAGTAGGCCTAGAATTAAGATTTTTGGTTTAAAATGTTCGTAATGAATGCCTCTACAAATCTTGTTATGGTCAAAACCACGCCAGACTTACCGTTTTTGAGAAAAAATATGTGTATCGCACAATAACATACATATTTTTACATATTTTCAGCTAAAAGTATGGCATAATTTGGTTTATTTCCATTTTCTCGGAAACTACTAGGCCTAGAATTAAGATTTTTGGTTTAAAATGTTCGTAATGAATGCTTCTACAAATCTTGTTATGGTCAAAACCACGCCAGACTTACCGTTTTTGAGAAAAAATATGTGCATCGCACAATAACATACATATTTTTAGCTAAAAGTATGGCATAATTTGGTTTATTTTCATTTTCTCGGAAACTAGTAGGCCTAGAATTAAGATTTTTGGCTTAAAATGTTCGTAATGAATGCCTCTACAAATCTTGTTATGGTCAAAACCACGCCAGACTTACCGTTTTTGAGAAAAAATATGTGCATCGCACAATAACATACATATTTTTAGCTAAAAGTATGGCATAATTTGGTTTATTTTCATTTTCTCGGAAACTAGTAGGCCTAGAATTAAGATTTTTGGTTTAAAATGTTCGTAATGAATGCCTCTACAAATCTTGTTATGGTCAAAACCACGCCAGACTTACCGTTTTTGAGAAAAAATATGTGTATCGCACAATAACATACATATTTTTACATATTTTCAGCTAAAAGTATGGCATAATTTGGTTTATTTCCATTTTCTCGGAAACTACTAGGCCTAGAATTAAGATTTTTGGTTTAAAATGTTCGTAATGAATGCCTCTACAAATCTTGTTATGGTCAAAACCACGCCAGACTTACCGTTTTTGAGAAAAAATATGTGCATCGCACAATAACATACATATTTTCAGCTAAAAGTATGGCATAATTTGGTTTATTTTCATTTTCTCGGAAACTACTAGGCCTAGAATTAAGATTTTTGGTTTAAAATGTTCGTAATGAATGCCTCTACAAATCTTGTTATGGTCAAAACCACGCCAGACTTACCGTTTTTGAGAAAAAATATGTGTATCGCACAATAACATACATATTTTTACATATTTTCAGCTAAAAGTATGGCATAATTTGGTTTATTTCCATTTTCTCGGAAACTACTAGGCCTAGAATTAAGATTTTTGGTTTAAAATGTTCGTAATGAATGCCTCTACAAATCTTGTTATGGTCAAAACCACGCCAGACTTACCGTTTTTGAGAAAAAATATGTGCATCGCACAATAACATACATATTTTTAGCTAAAAGTATGGCATAATTTGGTTTATTTTCATTTTCTCGGAAACTACTAGGCCTAGAATTAAGATTTTTGGTTTAAAATGTTCGTAATGAATGCCTCTACAAATCTTGTTATGGTCAAAACCACGCCAGACTTACCGTTTTTGAGAAAAAATATGTGCATCGCACAATAACATACATATTTTTAGCTAAAAGTATGGCATAATTTGGTTTATTTTCATTTTCTCGGAAACTAGTAGGCCTAGAATTAAGATTTTTGGTTTAAAATGTTCGTAATGAATGCCTCTACAAATCTTGTTATGGTCAAAACCACGCCAGACTTACCGTTTTTGAGAAAAAATATGTGCATCGCACAATAACATACATATTTTTAGCTAAAAGTATGGCATAATTTGGTTTATTTTCATTTTCTCGAAAACTAGTAGGCCTAGAATTAAGATTTTTGGCTTAAAATGTTCGTAATGAATGCCTCTACAAATCTTGTTATGGTCAAAACCACGCCAGACTTACCGTTTTTGAGAAAAAATATGTGCATCGCACAATAACATACATATTTTTAGCTAAAAGTATGGCATAATTTGGTTTATTTTCATTTTCTCGGAAACTAGTAGGCCTAGAATTAAGATTTTTGGTTTAAAATGTTCGTAATGAATGCCTCTACAAATCTTGTTATGGTCAAAACCACGCCAGACTTACCGTTTTTGAGAAAAAATATGTGTATCGCACAATAACATACATATTTTTACATATTTTCAGCTAAAAGTATGGCATAATTTGGTTTATTTCCATTTTCTCGGAAACTACTAGGCCTAGAATTAAGATTTTTGGTTTAAAATGTTCGTAATGAATGCCTCTACAAATCTTGTTATGGTCAAAACCACGCCAGACTTACCGTTTTTGAGAAAAAATATGTGTATCGCACAATAACATACATATTTTTACATATTTTCAGCTAAAAGTATGGCATAATTTGGTTTATTTCCATTTTCTCGGAAACTACTAGGCCTAGAATTAAGATTTTTGGTTTAAAATGTTCGTAATGAATGCCTCTACAAATCTTGTTATGGTCAAAACCACGCCAGACTTACCGTTTTTGAGAAAAAATATGTGCATCGCACAATAACATACATATTTTTAGCTAAAAGTATGGCATAATTTGGTTTATTTTCATTTTCTCGGAAACTACTAGGCCTAGAATTAAGATTTTTGGTTTAAAATGTTCGTAATGAATGCCTCTACAAATCTTGTTATGGTCAAAACCACGCCAGACTTACCGTTTTTGAGAAAAAATATGTGCATCGCACAATAACATACATATTTTTAGCTAAAAGTATGGCATAATTTGGTTTATTTTCATTTTCTCGGAAACTAGTAGGCCTAGAATTAAGATTTTTGGTTTAAAATGTTCGTAATGAATGCCTCTACAAATCTTGTTATGGTCAAAACCACGCCAGACTTACCGTTTTTGAGAAAAAATATGTGCATCGCACAATAACATACATATTTTCAGCTAAAAGTATGGCATAATTTGGTTTATTTTCATTTTCTCGGAAACTACTAGGCCTAGAATTAAGATTTTTGGTTTAAAATGTTCGTAATGAATGCCTCTACAAATCTTGTTATGGTCAAAACCACGCCAGACTTACCGTTTTTGAGAAAAAATATGTGTATCGCACAATAACATACATATTTTTACATATTTTCAGCTAAAAGTATGGCATAATTTGGTTTATTTCCATTTTCTCGGAAACTACTAGGCCTAGAATTAAGATTTTTGGTTTAAAATGTTCGTAATGAATGCCTCTACAAATCTTGTTATGGTCAAAACCACGCCAGACTTACCGTTTTTGAGAAAAAATATGTGTATCGCACAATAACATACATATTTTTACATATTTTCAGCTAAAAGTATGGCATAATTTGGTTTATTTCCATTTTCTCGGAAACTACTAGGCCTAGAATTAAGATTTTTGGTTTAAAATGTTCGTAATGAATGCCTCTACAAATCTTGTTATGGTCAAAACCACGCCAGACTTACCGTTTTTGAGAAAAAATATGTGTATCGCACAATAACATACATATTTTTACATATTTTCAGCTAAAAGTATGGCATAATTTGGTTTATTTCCATTTTCTCGGAAACTACTAGGCCTAGAATTAAGATTTTTGGTTTAAAATGTTCGTAATGAATGCCTCTACAAATCTTGTTATGGTCAAAACCACGCCAGACTTACCGTTTTTGAGAAAAAATATGTGTATGGCACAATAACATACATATTTTTAGCTAAAAGTATGGCATAATTTGGTTTATTTTCATTTTCTCGGAAACTACTAGGCCTAGAATTAAGATTTTTGGTTTAAAATGTTCGTAATGAATGCCTCTACAAATCTTGTTATGGTCAAAACCACGCCAGACTTACCGTTTTTGAGAAAAAATATGTGTATCGCACAATAACATACATATTTTTACATATTTTCAGCTAAAAGTATGGCATAATTTGGTTTATTTCCATTTTCTCGGAAACTACTAGGCCTAGAATTAAGATTTTTGGTTTAAAATGTTCGTAATGAATGCTTCTACAAATCTTGTTATGGTCAAAACCACGCCAGACTTACCGTTTTTGAGAAAAAATATGTGCATCGCACAATAACATACATATTTTTAGCTAAAAGTATGGCATAATTTGGTTTATTTTCATTTTCTCGGAAACTAGTAGGCCTAGAATTAAGATTTTTGGCTTAAAATGTTCGTAATGAATGCCTCTACAAATCTTGTTATGGTCAAAACCACGCCAGACTTACCGTTTTTGAGAAAAAATATGTGTATCGCACAATAACATACATATTTTTACATATTTTCAGCTAAAAGTATGGCATAATTTGGTTTATTTTCATTTTCTCGGAAACTACTAGGCCTAGAATTAAGATTTTTGGTTTAAAATGTTCGTAATGAATGCCTCTACAAATCTTGTTATGGTCAAAACCACGCCAGACTTACCGTTTTTGAGAAAAAATATGTGTATCGCACAATAACATACATATTTTTACATATTTTCAGCTAAAAGTATGGCATAATTTGGTTTATTTCCATTTTCTCGGAAACTACTAGGCCTAGAATTAAGATTTTTGGTTTAAAATGTTCGTAATGAATGCCTCTACAAATCTTGTTATGGTCAAAACCACGCCAGACTTACCGTTTTTGAGAAAAAATATGTGTATCGCACAATAACATACATATGTTTACATATTTTCAGCTAAAAGTATGGCATAATTTGGTTTATTTCCATTTTCTCGGAAACTACTAGGCCTAGAATTAAGATTTTTGGTTTAAAATGTTCGTAATGAATGCCTCTACAAATCTTGTTATGGTCAAAACCACGCCAGACTTACCGTTTTTGAGAAAAAATATGTGTATCGCACAATAACATACATATTTTTACATATTTTCAGCTAAAAGTATGGCATAATTTGGTTTATTTTCATTTTCTCGGAAACTACTAGGCCTAGAATTAAGATTTTTGGTTTAAAATGTTCGTAATGAATGCCTCTACAAATCTTGTTATGGTCAAAACCACGCCAGACTTACCGTTTTTGAGAAAAAATATGTGTATCGCACAATAACATACATATTTTTACATATTTTCAGCTAAAAGTATGGCATAATTTGGTTTATTTCCATTTTCTCGGAAACTACTAGGCCTAGAATTAAGATTTTTGGTTTAAAATGTTCGTAATGAATGCCTCTACAAATCTTGTTATGGTCAAAACCACGCCAGACTTACCGTTTTTGAGAAAAAATATGTGTATCGCACAATAACATACATATTTTTACATATTTTCAGCTAAAAGTATGGCATAATTTGGTTTATTTCCATTTTCTCGGAAACTACTAGGCCTAGAATTAAGATTTTTGGTTTAAAATGTTCGTAATGAATGCTTCTACAAATCTTGTTATGATCAAAACCACGCCAGACTTACCGTTTTTGAGAAAAAATATGTGCATCGCACAATAACATACATATTTTTAGCTAAAAGTATGGCATAATTTGGTTTATTTCCATTTTCTCGGAAACTACTAGGCCTAGAATTAAGATTTTTGGTTTAAAATGTTCGTAATGAATGCCTCTACAAATCTTGTTATGGTCAAAACCACGCCAGACTTACCGTTTTTGAGAAAAAATATGTGTATCGCACAATAACATACATATGTTTACATATTTTCAGCTAAAAGTATGGCATAATTTGGTTTATTTCCATTTTCTCGGAAACTACTAGGCCTAGAATTAAGATTTTTGGTTTAAAATGTTCGTAATGAATGCCTCTACAAATCTTGTTATGGTCAAAACCACGCCAGACTTACCGTTTTTGAGAAAAAATATGTGTATCGCACAATAACATACATATTTTTACATATTTTCAGCTAAAAGTATGGCATAATTTGGTTTATTTTCATTTTCTCGGAAACTACTAGGCCTAGAATTAAGATTTTTGGTTTAAAATGTTCGTAATGAATGCCTCTACAAATCTTGTTATGGTCAAAACCACGCCAGACTTACCGTTTTTGAGAAAAAATATGTGTATCGCACAATAACATACATATTTTTACATATTTTCAGCTAAAAGTATGGCATAATTTGGTTTATTTCCATTTTCTCGGAAACTACTAGGCCTAGAATTAAGATTTTTGGTTTAAAATGTTCGTAATGAATGCCTCTACAAATCTTGTTATGGTCAAAACCACGCCAGACTTACCGTTTTTGAGAAAAAATATGTGTATCGCACAATAACATACATATTTTTACATATTTTCAGCTAAAAGTATGGCATAATTTGGTTTATTTCCATTTTCTCGGAAACTACTAGGCCTAGAATTAAGATTTTTGGTTTAAAATGTTCGTAATGAATGCCTCTACAAATCTTGTTATGGTCAAAACCACGCCAGACTTACCGTTTTTGAGAAAAAATATGTGCATCGCACAATAACATACATATTTTTAGCTAAAAGTATGGCATAATTTGGTTTATTTTCATTTTCTCGGAAACTACTAGGCCTAGAATTAAGATTTTTGGTTTAAAATGTTCGTAATGAATGCCTCTACAAATCTTGTTATGGTCAAAACCACGCCAGACTTACCGTTTTTGAGAAAAAATATGTGTATCGCACAATAACATACATATTTTTACATATTTTCAGCTAAAAGTATGGCATAATTTGGTTTATTTCCATTTTCTCGGAAACTACTAGGCCTAGAATTAAGATTTTTGGTTTAAAATGTTCGTAATGAATGCTTCTACAAATCTTGTTATGGTCAAAACCACGCCAGACTTACCGTTTTTGAGAAAAAATATGTGCATCGCACAATAACATACATATTTTTAGCTAAAAGTATGGCATAATTTGGTTTATTTCCATTTTCTCGGAAACTACTAGGCCTAGAATTAAGATTTTTGGTTTAAAATGTTCGTAATGAATGCCTCTACAAATCTTGTTATGGTCAAAACCACGCCAGACTTACCGTTTTTGAGAAAAAATATGTGTATCGCACAATAACATACATATGTTTACATATTTTCAGCTAAAAGTATGGCATAATTTGGTTTATTTCCATTTTCTCGGAAACTACTAGGCCTAGAATTAAGATTTTTGGTTTAAAATGTTCGTAATGAATGCCTCTACAAATCTTGTTATGGACAAAACCACGCCAGACTTACCGTTTTTGAGAAAAAATATGTGTATCGCACAATAACATACATATTTTTACATATTTTCAGCTAAAAGTATGGCATAATTTGGTTTATTTTCATTTTCTCGGAAACTACTAGGCCTAGAATTAAGATTTTTGGTTTAAAATGTTCGTAATGAATGCCTCTACAAATCTTGTTATGGTCAAAACCACGCCAGACTTACCGTTTTTGAGAAAAAATATGTGTATCGCACAATAACATACATATTTTTACATATTTTCAGCTAAAAGTATGGCATAATTTGGTTTATTTTCATTTTCTCGGAAACTACTAGGCCTAGAATTAAGATTTTTGGTTTAAAATGTTCGTAATGAATGCCTCTACAAATCTTGTTATGGTCAAAACCACGCCAGACTTACCGTTTTTGAGAAAAAATATGTGTATCGCACAATAACATACATATTTTTACATATTTTCAGCTAAAAGTATGGCATAATTTGGTTTATTTCCATTTTCTCGGAAACTACTAGGCCTAGAATTAAGATTTTTGGTTTAAAATGTTCGTAATGAATGCCTCTACAAATCTTGTTATGGTCAAAACCACGCCAGACTTACCGTTTTTGAGAAAAAATATGTGCATCGCACAATAACATACATATTTTTAGCTAAAAGTATGGCATAATTTGGTTTATTTCCATTTTCTCGGAAACTACTAGGCCTAGAATTAAGATTTTTGGTTTAAAATGTTCGTAATGAATGCCTCTACAAATCTTGTTATGGTCAAAACCACGCCAGACTTACCGTTTTTGAGAAAAAATATGTGTATCGCACAATAACATACATATGTTTACATATTTTCAGCTAAAAGTATGGCATAATTTGGTTTATTTCCATTTTCTCGGAAACTACTAGGCCTAGAATTAAGATTTTTGGTTTAAAATGTTCGTAATGAATGCCTCTACAAATCTTGTTATGGTCAAAACCACGCCAGACTTACCGTTTTTGAGAAAAAATATGTGTATCGCACAATAACATACATATTTTTACATATTTTCAGCTAAAAGTATGGCATAATTTGGTTTATTTTCATTTTCTCGGAAACTACTAGGCCTAGAATTAAGATTTTTGGTTTAAAATGTTCGTAATGAATGCCTCTACAAATCTTGTTATGGTCAAAACCACGCCAGACTTACCGTTTTTGAGAAAAAATATGTGTATCGCACAATAACATACATATTTTTACATATTTTCAGCTAAAAGTATGGCATAATTTGGTTTATTTCCATTTTCTCGGAAACTACTAGGCCTAGAATTAAGATTTTTGGTTTAAAATGTTCGTAATGAATGCCTCTACAAATCTTGTTATGGTCAAAACCACGCCAGACTTACCGTTTTTGAGAAAAAATATGTGCATCGCACAATAACATACATATTTTTAGCTAAAAGTATGGCATAATTTGGTTTATTTTCATTTTCTCGGAAACTACTAGGCCTAGAATTAAGATTTTTGGTTTAAAATGTTCGTAATGAATGCCTCTACAAATCTTGTTATGGTCAAAACCACGCCAGACTTACCGTTTTTGAGAAAAAATATGTGTATCGCACAATAACATACATATTTTTACATATTTTCAGCTAAAAGTATGGCATAATTTGGTTTATTTCCATTTTCTCGGAAAATACTAGGCCTAGAATTAAGATTTTTGGTTTAAAATGTTCGTAATGAATGCCTCTACAAATCTTGTTATGGTCAAAACCACGCCAGACTTACCGTTTTTGAGAAAAAATATGTGTATCGCACAATAACATACATATTTTTACATATTTTCAGCTAAAAGTATGGCATAATTTGGTTTATTTCCATTTTCTCGGAAACTACTAGGCCTAGAATTAAGATTTTTGGTTTAAAATGTTCGTAATGAATGCCTCTACAAATCTTGTTATGGTCAAAACCACGCCAGACTTACCGTTTTTGAGAAAAAATATGTGCATCGCACAATAACATACATATTTTTAGCTAAAAGTATGGCATAATTTGGTTTATTTCCATTTTCTCGGAAACTACTAGGCCTAGAATTAAGATTTTTGGTTTAAAATGTTCGTAATGAATGCCTCTACAAATCTTGTTATGGTCAAAACCACGCCAGACTTACCGTTTTTGAGAAAAAATATGTGCATCGCACAATAACATACATATTTTTAGCTAAAAGTATGGCATAATTTGGTTTATTTTCATTTTCTCGGAAACTACTAGGCCTAGAATTAAGATTTTTGGTTTAAAATGTTCGTAATGAATGCCTCTACAAATCTTGTTATGGTCAAAACCACGCCAGACTTACCGTTTTTGAGAAAAAATATGTGTATCGCACAATAACATACATATTTTTACATATTTTCAGCTAAAAGTATGGCATAATTTGGTTTATTTCCATTTTCTCGGAAACTACTAGGCCTAGAATTAAGATTTTTGGTTTAAAATGTTCGTAATGAATGCCTCTACAAATCTTGTTATGGTCAAAACCACGCCAGACTTACCGTTTTTGAGAAAAAATATGTGCATCGCACAATAACATACATATTTTTAGCTAAAAGTATGGCATAATTTGGTTTATTTTCATTTTCTCGGAAACTACTAGGCCTAGAATTAAGATTTTTGGTTTAAAATGTTCGTAATGAATGCCTCTACAAATCTTGTTATGGTCAAAACCACGCCAGACTTACCGTTTTTGAGAAAAAATATGTGTATCGCACAATAACATACATATTTTTACATATTTTCAGCTAAAAGTATGGCATAATTTGGTTTATTTCCATTTTCTCGGAAACTACTAGGCCTAGAATTAAGATTTTTGGTTTAAAATGTTCGTAATGAATGCCTCTACAAATCTTGTTATGGTCAAAACCACGCCAGACTTATCGTTTTTGAGAAAAAATATGTGCATCGCACAATAACATACATATTTTCAGCTAAAAGTATGGCATAATTTGGTTTATTTCCATTTTCTCGGAAACTACTAGGCCTAGAATTAAGATTTTTGGTTTAAAATGTTCGTAATGAATGCCTCTACAAATCTTATTATGGTCAAAACCACGCCAGACTTACCGTTTTTGAGAAAAAATATGTGCATCGCACAATAACATACATATTTTTAGCTAAAAGTATGGCATAATTTGGTTTATTTCCATTTTCTCGGAAACTACTAGGCCTAGAATTAAGATTTTTGGTTTAAAATGTTCGTAATGAATGCCTCTACAAATCTTGTTATGGTCAAAACCACGCCAGACTTACCCTTTTTGAGAAAAAATATGTGCATCGCACAATAACATACATATTTTTACATATTTTTAGCTAAAAGTATGGCATAATTTGGTTTATTTCCATTTTCTCGGAAACTACTAGGCCTAGAATTAAGATTTTTGGTTTAAAATGTTCGTAATGAATGCCTCTACAAATCTTGTTATGGTCAAAACCACGCCAGACTTACCGTTTTTGAGAAAAAATATGTGCATCGCACAATAACATACATATTTTTAGCTAAAAGTATGGCATAATTTGGTTTATTTTCATTTTCTCGGAAACTACTAGGCCTAGAATTAAGATTTTTGGTTTAAAATGTTCGTAATGAATGCCTCTACAAATCTTGTTATGGTCAAAACCACGCCAGACTTACCCTTTTTGAGAAAAAATATGTGCATCGCACAATAACATACATATTTTTAGCTAAAAGTATGGCATAATTTGGTTTATTTCCATTTTCTCGGAAACTACTAGGCCTAGAATTAAGATTTTTGGTTTAAAATGTTCGTAATGAATGCCTCTACAAATCTTGTTATGGTCAAAACCACGCCAGACTTACCCTTTTTGAGAAAAAATATGTGCATCGCACAATAACATACATATTTTTACATATTTTTAGCTAAAAGTATGGCATAATTTGGTTTATTTCCATTTTCTCGGAAACTACTAGGCCTAGAATTAAGATTTTTGGTTTAAAATGTTCGTAATGAATGCCTCTACAAATCTTGTTATGGTCAAAACCACGCCAGACTTACCGTTTTTGAGAAAAAATATGTGCATCGCACAATAACATACATATTTTTAGCTAAAAGTATGGCATAATTTGGTTTATTTCCATTTTCTCGGAAACTACTAGGCCTAGAATTAAGATTTTTGGTTTAAAATGTTCGTAATGAATGCCTCTACAAATCTTGTTATGGTCAAAACCACGCCAGACTTACCGTTTTTGAGAAAAAATATGTGTATCGCACAATAACATACATATTTTTACATATTTTCAGCTAAAAGTATGGCATAATTTGGTTTATTTCCATTTTCTCGGAAACTACTAGGCCTAGAATTAAGATTTTTGGTTTAAAATGTTCGTAATGAATGCCTCTACAAATCTTGTTATGGTCAAAACCACGCCAGACTTACCGTTTTTGAGAAAAAATATGTGCATCGCACAATAACACATATTTTTAGCTAAAAGTATGGCATAATTTGGTTTATTTCCATTTTCTCGGAAACTACTAGGCCTAGAATTAAGATTTTTGGTTTAAAATGTTCGTAATGAATGCCTCTACAAATCTTGTTATGGTCAAAACCACGCCAGACTTACCGTTTTTGAGAAAAAATATGTGCATCGCACAATAACATACATATTTTTAGCTAAAAGTATGGCATAATTTGGTTTATTTTCATTTTCTCGGAAACTACTAGGCCTAGAATTAAGATTTTTGGTTTAAAATGTTCGTAATGAATGCCTCTACAAATCTTGTTATGGTCAAAACCACGCCAGACTTACCGTTTTTGAGAAAAAATATGTGCATCGCACAATAACATACATATTTTTAGCTAAAAGTATGGCATAATTTGGTTTATTTTCATTTTCTCGGAAACTACTAGGCCTAGAATTAAGATTTTTGGTTTAAAATGTTCGTAATGAATGCCTCTACAAATCTTGTTATGGTCAAAACCACGCCAGACTTACCGTTTTTGAGAAAAAATATGTGCATCGCACAATAACATACATATTTTTACATATTTTCAGCTAAAAGTCTGGCATAATTTGGTTTATTTCCATTTTCTCGGAAACTAGTAGGCCTAGAATTAAGATTTTTGGTTTAAAATGTTCGTAATGAATGCCTCTACAAATCTTGTTATGGTCAAAACCACGCCAGACTTACCGTTTTTGAGAAAAAATATGTGTATCGCACAATAACATACATATTTTTACATATTTTCAGCTAAAAGTATGGCATAATTTGGTTTATTTTCATTTTCTCGGAAACTACTAGGCCTAGAATTAAGATTTTTGGTTTAAAATGTTCGTAATGAATGCCTCTACAAATCTTGTTATGGTCAAAACCACGCCAGACTTACCGTTTTTGAGAAAAAATATGTGTATCGCACAATAACATACATATTTTTACATATTTTCAGCTAAAAGTATGGCATAATTTGGTTTATTTCCATTTTCTCGGAAACTACTACGCCTAGAATTAAGATTTTTGGTTTAAAATGTTCGTAATGAATGCCTCTACAAATCTTGTTATGGTCAAAACCACGCCAGACTTACCGTTTTTGAGAAAAAATATGTGTATCGCACAATAACATACATATTTTTACATATTTTCAGCTAAAAGTATGGCATAATTTGGTTTATTTCCATTTTCTCGGAAACTACTAGGCCTAGAATTAAGATTTTTGGTTTAAAATGTTCGTAATGAATGCCTCTACAAATCTTGTTATGGTCAAAACCACGCCAGACTTACCGTTTTTGAGAAAAAATATGTGCATCGCACAATAACATACATATTTTTAGCTAAAAGTATGGCATAATTTGGTTTATTTTCATTTTCTCGGAAACTACTAGGCCTAGAATTAAGATTTTTGGTTTAAAATGTTCGTAATGAATGCCTCTACAAATCTTGTTATGGTCAAAACCACGCCAGACTTACCGTTTTTGAGAAAAAATATGTGCATCGCACAATAACATACATATTTTTAGCTAAAAGTATGGCATAATTTGGTTTATTTTCATTTTCTCGGAAACTACTAGGCCTAGAATTAAGATTTTTGGTTTAAAATGTTCGTAATGAATGCCTCTACAAATCTTGTTATGGTCAAAACCACGCCAGACTTACCGTTTTTGAGAAAAAATATGTGCATCGCACAATAACATACATATTTTTAGCTAAAAGTATGGCATAATTTGGTTTATTTTCATTTTCTCGGAAACTACTAGGCCTAGAATTAAGATTTTTGGTTTAAAATGTTCGTAATGAATGCCTCTACAAATCTTGTTATGGTCAAAACCACGCCAGACTTACCGTTTTTGAGAAAAAATATGTGCATCGCACAATAACATACATATTTTTAGCTAAAAGTATGGCATAATTTGGTTTATTTTCATTTTCTCGGAAACTACTAGGCCTAGAATTAAGATTTTTGGTTTAAAATGTTCGTAATGAATGCCTCTACAAATCTTGTTATGGTCAAAACCACGCCAGACTTACCGTTTTTGAGAAAAAATATGTGTATCGCACAATAACATACATATTTTTACATATTTTCAGCTAAAAGTATGGCATAATTTGGTTTATTTCCATTTTCTCGGAAACTACTAGGCCTAGAATTAAGATTTTTGGTTTAAAATGTTCGTAATGAATGCCTCTACAAATCTTGTTATGGTCAAAACCACGCCAGACTTACCGTTTTTGAGAAAAAATATGTGCATCGCACAATAACATACATATTTTTAGCTAAAAGTATGGCATAATTTGGTTTATTTTCATTTTCTCGGAAACTACTAGGCCTAGAATTAAGATTTTTGGTTTAAAATGTTCGTAATGAATGCCTCTACAAATCTTGTTATGGTCAAAACCACGCCAGACTTACCGTTTTTGAGAAAAAATATGTGCATCGCACAATAACATACATATTTTTAGCTAAAAGTATGGCATAATTTGGTTTATTTTCATTTTCTCGGAAACTACTAGGCCTAGAATTAAGATTTTTGGTTTAAAATGTTCGTAATGAATGCCTCTACAAATCTTGTTATGGTCAAAACCACGCCAGACTTACCGTTTTTGAGAAAAAATATGTGTATCGCACAATAACATACATATTTTTACATATTTTCAGCTAAAAGTATGGCATAATTTGGTTTATTTCCATTTTCTCGGAAACTACTACGCCTAGAATTAAGATTTTTGGTTTAAAATGTTCGTAATGAATGCCTCTACAAATCTTGTTATGGTCAAAACCACGCCAGACTTACCGTTTTTGAGAAAAAATATGTGTATCGCACAATAACATACATATTTTTACATATTTTCAGCTAAAAGTATGGCATAATTTGGTTTATTTCCATTTTCTCGGAAACTACTAGGCCTAGAATTAAGATTTTTGGTTTAAAATGTTCGTAATGAATGCCTCTACAAATCTTGTTATGGTCAAAACCACGCCAGACTTACCGTTTTTGAGAAAAAATATGTGCATCGCACAATAACATACATATTTTTAGCTAAAAGTATGGCATAATTTGGTTTATTTTCATTTTCTCGGAAACTACTAGGCCTAGAATTAAGATTTTTGGTTTAAAATGTTCGTAATGAATGCCTCTACAAATCTTGTTATGGTCAAAACCACGCCAGACTTACCGTTTTTGAGAAAAAATATGTGCATCGCACAATAACATACATATTTTTAGCTAAAAGTATGGCATAATTTGGTTTATTTTCATTTTCTCGGAAACTACTAGGCCTAGAATTAAGATTTTTGGTTTAAAATGTTCGTAATGAATGCCTCTACAAATCTTGTTATGGTCAAAACCACGCCAGACTTACCGTTTTTGAGAAAAAATATGTGCATCGCACAATAACATACATATTTTTAGCTAAAAGTATGGCATAATTTGGTTTATTTTCATTTTCTCGGAAACTACTAGGCCTAGAATTAAGATTTTTGGTTTAAAATGTTCGTAATGAATGCCTCTACAAATCTTGTTATGGTCAAAACCACGCCAGACTTACCGTTTTTGAGAAAAAATATGTGCATCGCACAATAACATACATATTTTTAGCTAAAAGTATGGCATAATTTGGTTTATTTTCATTTTCTCGGAAACTACTAGGCCTAGAATTAAGATTTTTGGTTTAAAATGTTCGTAATGAATGCCTCTACAAATCTTGTTATGGTCAAAACCACGCCAGACTTACCGTTTTTGAGAAAAAATATGTGTATCGCACAATAACATACATATTTTTACATATTTTCAGCTAAAAGTATGGCATAATTTGGTTTATTTCCATTTTCTCGGAAACTACTAGGCCTAGAATTAAGATTTTTGGTTTAAAATGTTCGTAATGAATGCCTCTACAAATCTTGTTATGGTCAAAACCACGCCAGACTTACCGTTTTTGAGAAAAAATATGTGCATCGCACAATAACATACATATTTTTAGCTAAAAGTATGGCATAATTTGGTTTATTTTCATTTTCTCGGAAACTACTAGGCCTAGAATTAAGATTTTTGGTTTAAAATGTTCGTAATGAATGCCTCTACAAATCTTGTTATGGTCAAAACCACGCCAGACTTACCGTTTTTGAGAAAAAATATGTGCATCGCACAATAACATACATATTTTTAGCTAAAAGTATGGCATAATTTGGTTTATTTTCATTTTCTCGGAAACTACTAGGCCTAGAATTAAGATTTTTGGTTTAAAATGTTCGTAATGAATGCCTCTACAAATCTTGTTATGGTCAAAACCACGCCAGACTTACCGTTTTTGAGAAAAAATATGTGTATCGCACAATAACATACATATTTTTACATATTTTCAGCTAAAAGTATGGCATAATTTGGTTTATTTCCATTTTCTCGGAAACTACTAGGCCTAGAATTAAGATTTTTGGTTTAAAATGTTCGTAATGAATGCCTCTACAAATCTTGTTATGGTCAAAACCACGCCAGACTTACCGTTTTTGAGAAAAAATATGTGCATCGCACAATAACATACATATTTTTAGCTAAAAGTATGGCATAATTTGGTTTATTTTCATTTTCTCGGAAACTACTAGGCCTAGAATTAAGATTTTTGGTTTAAAATGTTCGTAATGAATGCCTCTACAAATCTTGTTATGGTCAAAACCACGCCAGACTTACCGTTTTTGAGAAAAAATATGTGTATCGCACAATAACATACATATTTTTACATATTTTCAGCTAAAAGTATGGCATAATTTGGTTTATTTTCATTTTCTCGGAAACTACTAGGCCTAGAATTAAGATTTTTGGTTTAAAATGTTCGTAATGAATGCCTCTACAAATCTTGTTATGGTCAAAACCACGCCAGACTTACCGTTTTTGAGAAAAAATATGTGTATCGCACAATAACATACATATTTTTACATATTTTCAGCTAAAAGTATGGCATAATTTGGTTTATTTCCATTTTCTCGGAAACTACTAGGCCTAGAATTAAGATTTTTGGTTTAAAATGTTCGTAATGAATGCCTCTACAAATCTTGTTATGGTCAAAACCACGCCAGACTTACCCTTTTTGAGAAAAAATATGTGCATCGCACAATAACATACATATTTTTAGCTAAAAGTATGGCATAATTTGGTTTATTTTCATTTTCTCGGAAACTACTAGGCCTAGAATTAAGATTTTTGGTTTAAAATGTTCGTAATGAATGCCTCTACAAATCTTGTTATGGTCAAAACCACGCCAGACTTACCGTTTTTGAGAAAAAATATGTGTATCGCACAATAACATACATATTTTTACATATTTTCAGCTAAAAGTATGGCATAATTTGGTTTATTTCCATTTTCTCGGAAACTACTAGGCCTAGAATTAAGATTTTTGGTTTAAAATGTTCGTAATGAATGCCTCTACAAATCTTGTTATGGTCAAAACCACGCCAGACTTACCGTTTTTGAGAAAAAATATGTGTATCGCACAATAACATACATATTTTTACATATTTTCAGCTAAAAGTATGGCATAATTTGGTTTATTTTCATTTTCTCGGAAACTACTAGGCCTAGAATTAAGATTTTTGGTTTAAAATGTTCGTAATGAATGCCTCTACAAATCTTGTTATGGTCAAAACCACGCCAGACTTACCGTTTTTGAGAAAAAATATGTGTATCGCACAATAACATACATATTTTTACATATTTTCAGCTAAAAGTATGGCATAATTTGGTTTATTTCCATTTTCTCGGAAACTACTAGGCCTAGAATTAAGATTTTTGGTTTAAAATGTTCGTAATGAATGCCTCTACAAATCTTGTTATGGTCAAAACCACGCCAGACTTACCGTTTTTGAGAAAAAATATGTGCATCGCACAATAACATACATATTTTTAGCTAAAAGTATGGCATAATTTGGTTTATTTTCATTTTCTCGGAAACTACTAGGCCTAGAATTAAGATTTTTGGTTTAAAATGTTCGTAATGAATGCCTCTACAAATCTTCTTATGGTCAAAACCACGCCAGACTTACCGTTTTTGAGAAAAAATATGTGCATCGCACAATAACATACATATTTTTAGCTAAAAGTATGGCATAATTTGGTTTATTTTCATTTTCTCGGAAACTACTAGGCCTAGAATTAAGATTTTTGGTTTAAAATGTTCGTAATGAATGCCTCTACAAATCTTGTTATGGTCAAAACCACGCCAGACTTACCCTTTTTGAGAAAAAATATGTGCATCGCACAATAACATACATATTTTTAGCTAAAAGTATGGCATAATTTGGTTTATTTTCATTTTCTCGGAAACTACTAGGCCTAGAATTAAGATTTTTGGTTTAAAATGTTCGTAATGAATGCCTCTACAAATCTTGTTATGGTCAAAACCACGCCAGACTTACCGTTTTTGAGAAAAAATATGTGTATCGCACAATAACATACATATTTTTACATATTTTCAGCTAAAAGTATGGCATAATTTGGTTTATTTCCATTTTATCGGAAACTACTAGGCCTAGAATTAAGATTTTTGGTTTAAAATGTTCGTAATGAATGCCTCTACAAATCTTGTTATGGTCAAAACCACGCCAGACTTACCGTTTTTGAGAAAAAATATGTGTATCGCACAATAACATACATATTTTTACATATTTTCAGCTAAAAGTATGGCATAATTTGGTTTATTTCCATTTTCTCGGAAACTACTAGGCCTAGAATTAAGATTTTTGGTTTAAAATGTTCGTAATGAATGCCTCTACAAATCTTGTTATGGTCAAAACCAAGCCAGACTTACCGTTTTTGAGAAAAAATATGTGCATCGCACAATAACATACATATTTTTAGCTAAAAGTATGGCATAATTTGGTTTATTTTCATTTTCTCGGAAACTACTAGGCCTAGAATTAAGATTTTTGGTTTAAAATGTTCGTAATGAATGCCTCTACAAATCTTGTTATGGTCAAAACCACGCCAGACTTACCGTTTTTGAGAAAAAATATGTGTATCGCACAATAACATACATATTTTTACATATTTTCAGCTAAAAGTATGGCATAATTTGGTTTATTTCCATTTTCTCGGAAACTACTAGGCCTAGAATTAAGATTTTTGGTTTAAAATGTTCGTAATGAATGCCTCTACAAATCTTGTTATGGTCAAAACCACGCCAGACTTACCGTTTTTGAGAAAAAATATGTGCATCGCACAATAACATACATATTTTTAGCTAAAAGTATGGCATAATTTGGTTTATTTCCATTTTCTCGGAAACTACTAGGCCTAGAATTAAGATTTTTGGTTTAAAATGTTCGTAATGAATGCCTCTACAAATCTTGTTATGGTCAAAACCACGCCAGACTTACCGTTTTTGAGAAAAAATATGTGTATCGCACAATAACATACATATTTTTACATATTTTCAGCTAAAAGTATGGCATAATTTGGTTTATTTCCATTTTCTCGGAAACTACTAGGCCTAGAATTAAGATTTTTGGTTTAAAATGTTCGTAATGAATGCCTCTACAAATCTTGTTATGGTCAAAACCACGCCAGACTTACCCTTTTTGAGAAAAAATATGTGCATCGCACAATAACATACATATTTTTAGCTAAAAGTATGGCATAATTTGGTTTATTTCCATTTTCTCGGAAACTACTAGGCCTAGAATTAAGATTTTTGGTTTAAAATGTTCGTAATGAATGCCTCTACAAATCTTGTTATGGTCAAAACCACGCCAGACTTACCGTTTTTGAGAAAAAATATGTGCATCGCACAATAACATACATATTTTTAGCTAAAAGTATGGCATAATTTGGTTTATTTTCATTTTCTCGGAAACTACTAGGCCTAGAATTAAGATTTTTGGTTTAAAATGTTCGTAATGAATGCCTCTACAAATCTTGTTATGGTCAAAACCACGCCAGACTTACCGTTTTTGAGAAAAAATATGTGCATCGCACAATAACATACATATTTTTAGCTAAAAGTATGGCATAATTTGGTTTATTTTCATTTTCTCGGAAACTACTAGGCCTAGAATTAAGATTTTTGGTTTAAAATGTTCGTAATGAATGCCTCTACAAATCTTGTTATGGTCAAAACCACGCCAGACTTACCGTTTTTGAGAAAAAATATGTGTATCGCACAATAACATACATATTTTTACATATTTTCAGCTAAAAGTATGGCATAATTTGGTTTATTTCCATTTTCTCGGAAACTACTAGGCCTAGAATTAAGATTTTTGGTTTAAAATGTTCGTAATGAATGCCTCTACAAATCTTGTTATGGTCAAAACCACGCCAGACTTACCGTTTTTGAGAAAAAATATGTGTATCGCACAATAACATACATATTTTTACATATTTTCAGCTAAAAGTATGGCATAATTTGGTTTATTTCCATTTTCTCGGAAACTACTAGGCCTAGAATTAAGATTTTTGGTTTAAAATGTTCGTAATGAATGCCTCTACAAATCTTGTTATGGTCAAAACCACGCCAGACTTACCCTTTTTGAGAAAAAATATGTGCATCGCACAATAACATACATATTTTTAGCTAAAAGTATGGCATAATTTGGTTTATTTTCATTTTCTCGGAAACTACTAGGCCTAGAATTAAGATTTTTGGTTTAAAATGTTCGTAATGAATGCCTCTACAAATCTTGTTATGGTCAAAACCACGCCAGACTTACCGTTTTTGAGAAAAAATATGTGTATCGCACAATAACATACATATTTTTACATATTTTCAGCTAAAAGTATGGCATAATTTGGTTTATTTCCATTTTCTCGGAAACTACTAGGCCTAGAATTAAGATTTTTGGTTTAAAATGTTCGTAATGAATGCCTCTACAAATCTTGTTATGGTCAAAACCACGCCAGACTTACCGTTTTTGAGAAAAAATATGTGTATCGCACAATAACATACATATTTTTACATATTTTCAGCTAAAAGTATGGCATAATTTGGTTTATTTTCATTTTCTCGGAAACTACTAGGCCTAGAATTAAGATTTTTGGTTTAAAATGTTCGTAATGAATGCCTCTACAAATCTTGTTATGGTCAAAACCACGCCAGACTTACCGTTTTTGAGAAAAAATATGTGTATCGCACAATAACATACATATTTTTACATATTTTCAGCTAAAAGTATGGCATAATTTGGTTTATTTCCATTTTCTCGGAAACTACTAGGCCTAGAATTAAGATTTTTGGTTTAAAATGTTCGTAATGAATGCCTCTACAAATCTTGTTATGGTCAAAACCACGCCAGACTTACCGTTTTTGAGAAAAAATATGTGCATCGCACAATAACATACATATTTTTAGCTAAAAGTATGGCATAATTTGGTTTATTTTCATTTTCTCGGAAACTACTAGGCCTAGAATTAAGATTTTTGGTTTAAAATGTTCGTAATGAATGCCTCTACAAATCTTCTTATGGTCAAAACCACGCCAGACTTACCGTTTTTGAGAAAAAATATGTGCATCGCACAATAACATACATATTTTTAGCTAAAAGTATGGCATAATTTGGTTTATTTTCATTTTCTCGGAAACTACTAGGCCTAGAATTAAGATTTTTGGTTTAAAATGTTCGTAATGAATGCCTCTACAAATCTTGTTATGGTCAAAACCACGCCAGACTTACCCTTTTTGAGAAAAAATATGTGCATCGCACAATAACATACATATTTTTAGCTAAAAGTATGGCATAATTTGGTTTATTTTCATTTTCTCGGAAACTACTAGGCCTAGAATTAAGATTTTTGGTTTAAAATGTTCGTAATGAATGCCTCTACAAATCTTGTTATGGTCAAAACCACGCCAGACTTACCGTTTTTGAGAAAAAATATGTGTATCGCACAATAACATACATATTTTTACATATTTTCAGCTAAAAGTATGGCATAATTTGGTTTATTTCCATTTTCTCGGAAACTACTAGGCCTAGAATTAAGATTTTTGGTTTAAAATGTTCGTAATGAATGCCTCTACAAATCTTGTTATGGTCAAAACCACGCCAGACTTACCGTTTTTGAGAAAAAATATGTGTATCGCACAATAACATACATATTTTTACATATTTTCAGCTAAAAGTATGGCATAATTTGGTTTATTTCCATTTTCTCGGAAACTACTAGGCCTAGAATTAAGATTTTTGGTTTAAAATGTTCGTAATGAATGCCTCTACAAATCTTGTTATGGTCAAAACCAAGCCAGACTTACCGTTTTTGAGAAAAAATATGTGCATCGCACAATAACATACATATTTTTAGCTAAAAGTATGGCATAATTTGGTTTATTTTCATTTTCTCGGAAACTACTAGGCCTAGAATTAAGATTTTTGGTTTAAAATGTTCGTAATGAATGCCTCTACAAATCTTGTTATGGTCAAAACCACGCCAGACTTACCGTTTTTGAGAAAAAATATGTGTATCGCACAATAACATACATATTTTTACATATTTTCAGCTAAAAGTATGGCATAATTTGGTTTATTTCCATTTTCTCGGAAACTACTAGGCCTAGAATTAAGATTTTTGGTTTAAAATGTTCGTAATGAATGCCTCTACAAATCTTGTTATGGTCAAAACCACGCCAGACTTACCGTTTTTGAGAAAAAATATGTGCATCGCACAATAACATACATATTTTTAGCTAAAAGTATGGCATAATTTGGTTTATTTCCATTTTCTCGGAAACTACTAGGCCTAGAATTAAGATTTTTGGTTTAAAATGTTCGTAATGAATGCCTCTACAAATCTTGTTATGGTCAAAACCACGCCAGACTTACCGTTTTTGAGAAAAAATATGTGTATCGCACAATAACATACATATTTTTACATATTTTCAGCTAAAAGTATGGCATAATTTGGTTTATTTCCATTTTCTCGGAAACTACTAGGCCTAGAATTAAGATTTTTGGTTTAAAATGTTCGTAATGAATGCCTCTACAAATCTTGTTATGGTCAAAACCACGCCAGACTTACCCTTTTTGAGAAAAAATATGTGCATCGCACAATAACATACATATTTTTAGCTAAAAGTATGGCATAATTTGGTTTATTTCCATTTTCTCGGAAACTACTAGGCCTAGAATTAAGATTTTTGGTTTAAAATGTTCGTAATGAATGCCTCTACAAATCTTGTTATGGTCAAAACCACGCCAGACTTACCGTTTTTGAGAAAAAATATGTGCATCGCACAATAACATACATATTTTTAGCTAAAAGTATGGCATAATTTGGTTTATTTTCATTTTCTCGGAAACTACTAGGCCTAGAATTAAGATTTTTGGTTTAAAATGTTCGTAATGAATGCCTCTACAAATCTTGTTATGGTCAAAACCACGCCAGACTTACCGTTTTTGAGAAAAAATATGTGCATCGCACAATAACATACATATTTTTAGCTAAAAGTATGGCATAATTTGGTTTATTTTCATTTTCTCGGAAACTACTAGGCCTAGAATTAAGATTTTTGGTTTAAAATGTTCGTAATGAATGCCTCTACAAATCTTGTTATGGTCAAAACCACGCCAGACTTACCGTTTTTGAGAAAAAATATGTGTATCGCACAATAACATACATATTTTTACATATTTTCAGCTAAAAGTATGGCATAATTTGGTTTATTTCCATTTTCTCGGAAACTACTAGGCCTAGAATTAAGATTTTTGGTTTAAAATGTTCGTAATGAATGCCTCTACAAATCTTGTTATGGTCAAAACCACGCCAGACTTACCGTTTTTGAGAAAAAATATGTGTATCGCACAATAACATACATATTTTTACATATTTTCAGCTAAAAGTATGGCATAATTTGGTTTATTTTCATTTTCTCGGAAACTACTAGGCCTAGAATTAAGATTTTTGGTTTAAAATGTTCGTAATGAATGCCTCTACAAATCTTGTTATGGTCAAAACCACGCCAGACTTACCGTTTTTGAGAAAAAATATGTGCATCGCACAATAACATACATATTTTTAGCTAAAAGTATGGCATAATTTGGTTTATTTCCATTTTCTCGGAAACTACTAGGCCTAGAATTAAGATTTTTGGTTTAAAATGTTCGTAATGAATGCCTCTACAAATCTTGTTATGGTCAAAACCACGCCAGACTTACCGTTTTTGAGAAAAAATATGTGTATCGCACAATAACATACATATTTTTACATATTTTCAGCTAAAAGTATGGCATAATTTGGTTTATTTCCATTTTCTCGGAAACTACTAGGCCTAGAATTAAGATTTTTGGTTTAAAATGTTCGTAATGAATGCCTCTACAAATCTTGTTATGGTCAAAACCACGCCAGACTTACCGTTTTTGAGAAAAAATATGTGCATCGCACAATAACATACATATTTTTAGCTAAAAGTATGGCATAATTTGGTTTATTTCCATTTTCTCGGAAACTACTAGGCCTAGAATTAAGATTTTTGGTTTAAAATGTTCGTAATGAATGCCTCTACAAATCTTGTTATGGTCAAAACCACGCCAGACTTACCGTTTTTGAGAAAAAATATGTGCATCGCACAATAACATACATATTTTTAGCTAAAAGTATGGCATAATTTGGTTTATTTTCATTTTCTCGGAAACTACTAGGCCTAGAATTAAGATTTTTGGTTTAAAATGTTCGTAATGAATGCCTCTACAAATCTTGTTATGGTCAAAACCACGCCAGACTTACCGTTTTTGAGAAAAAATATGTGCATCGCACAATAACATACATATTTTTAGCTAAAAGTATGGCATAATTTGGTTTATTTTCATTTTCTCGGAAACTACTAGGCCTAGAATTAAGATTTTTGGTTTAAAATGTTCGTAATGAATGCCTCTACAAATCTTGTTATGGTCAAAACCACGCCAGACTTACCGTTTTTGAGAAAAAATATGTGTATCGCACAATAACATACATATTTTTACATATTTTCAGCTAAAAGTATGGCATAATTTGGTTTATTTCCATTTTCTCGGAAACTACTAGGCCTAGAATTAAGATTTTTGGTTTAAAATGTTCGTAATGAATGCCTCTACAAATCTTGTTATGGTCAAAACCACGCCAGACTTACCGTTTTTGAGAAAAAATATGTGTATCGCACAATAACATACATATTTTTACATATTTTCAGCTAAAAGTATGGCATAATTTGGTTTATTTTCATTTTCTCGGAAACTACTAGGCCTAGAATTAAGATTTTTGATTTAAAATGTTCGTAATGAATGCCTCTACAAATCTTGTTATGGTCAAAACCACGCCAGACTTACCGTTTTTGAGAAAAAATATGTGCATCGCACAATAACATACATATTTTTAGCTAAAAGTATGGCATAATTTGGTTTATTTCCATTTTCTCGGAAACTACTAGGCCTAGAATTAAGATTTTTGGTTTAAAATGTTCGTAATGAATGCCTCTACAAATCTTGTTATGGTCAAAACCACGACAGACTTACCGTTTTTGAGAAAAAATATGTGCATCGCACAATAACATACATATTTTTAGCTAAAAGTATGGCATAATTTGGTTTATTTTCATTTTCTCGGAAACTACTTGGCCTAGAATTAAGATTTTTGGTTTAAAATGTTCGTAATGAATGCCTCTACAAATCTTGTTATGGTCAAAACCACGCCAGACTTACCGTTTTTGAGAAAAAATATGTGTATCGCACAATAACATACATATTTTTACATATTTTCAGCTAAAAGTATGGCATAATTTGGTTTATTTCCATTTTCTCGGAAACTACTAGGCCTAGAATTAAGATTTTTGGTTTAAAATGTTCGTAATGAATGCCTCTACAAATCTTGTTATGGTCAAAACCACGCCAGACTTACCGTTTTTGAGAAAAAATATGTGCATCGCACAATAACATACATATTTTTAGCTAAAAGTATGGCATAATTTGGTTTATTTTCATTTTCTCGGAAACTACTAGGCCTAGAATTAAGATTTTTGGTTTAAAATGTTCGTAATGAATGCCTCTACAAATCTTGTTATGGTCAAAACCACGCCAGACTTACCGTTTTTGAGAAAAAATATGTGTATCGCACAATAACATACATATTTTTACATATTTTCAGCTAAAAGTATGGCATAATTTGGTTTATTTCCATTTTCTCGGAAACTACTAGGCCTAGAATTAAGATTTTTGGTTTAAAATGTTCGTAATGAATGCCTCTACAAATCTTGTTATGGTCAAAACCACGCCAGACTTACCGTTTTTGAGAAAAAATATGTGTATCGCACAATAACATACATATTTTTACATATTTTCAGCTAAAAGTATGGCATAATTTGGTTTATTTCCATTTTCTCGGAAACTACTAGGCCTAGAATTAAGATTTTTGGTTTAAAATGTTCGTAATGAATGCCTCTACAAATCTTGTTATGGTCAAAACCACGCCAGACTTACCGTTTTTGAGAAAAAATATGTGTATCGCACAATAACATACATATTTTTACATATTTTCAGCTAAAAGTATGGCATAATTTGGTTTATTTCCATTTTCTCGGAAACTACTAGGCCTAGAATTAAGATTTTTGGTTTAAAATGTTCGTAATGAATGCCTCTACAAATCTTGTTATGGTCAAAACCACGCCAGACTTACCGTTTTTGAGAAAAAATATGTGCATCGCACAATAACATACATATTTTTAGCTAAAAGTATGGCATAATTTGGTTTATTTTCATTTTCTCGGAAACTACTAGGCCTAGAATTAAGATTTTTGGTTTAAAATGTTCGTAATGAATGCCTCTACAAATCTTGTTATGGTCAAAACCACGCCAGACTTACCGTTTTTGAGAAAAAATATGTGCATCGCACAATAACATACATATTTTTAGCTAAAAGTATGGCATAATTTGGTTTATTTTCATTTTCTCGGAAACTACTAGGCCTAGAATTAAGATTTTTGGTTTAAAATGTTCGTAATGAATGCCTCTACAAATCTTGTTATGGTCAAAACCACGCCAGACTTACCGTTTTTGAGAAAAAATATGTGTATCGCACAATAACATACATATTTTTACATATTTTCAGCTAAAAGTATGGCATAATTTGGTTTATTTCCATTTTCTCGGAAACTACTAGGCCTAGAATTAAGATTTTTGGTTTAAAATGTTCGTAATGAATGCCTCTACAAATATTGTTATGGTCAAAACCACGCCAGACTTACCGTTTTTGAGAAAAAATATGTGCATCGCACAATAACATACATATTTTTAGCTAAAAGTATGGCATAATTTGGTTTATTTCCATTTTCTCGGAAACTACTAGGCCTAGAATTAAGATTTTTGGTTTAAAATGTTCGTAATGAATGCCTCTACAAATCTTGTTATGGTCAAAACCACGCCAGACTTACCGTTTTTGAGAAAAAATATGTGCATCGCACAATAACATACATATTTTTAGCTAAAAGTATGGCATAATTTGGTTTATTTCCATTTTCTCGGAAACTACTAGGCCTAGAATTAAGATTTTTGGTTTAAAATGTTCGTAATGAATGCCTCTACAAATCTTGTTATGGTCAAAACCACGCCAGACTTACCGTTTTTGAGAAAAAATATGTGTATCGCACAATAACATACATATTTTTACATATTTTCAGCTAAAAGTATGGCATAATTTGGTTTATTTTCATTTTCTCGGAAACTACTAGGCCTAGAATTAAGATTTTTGGTTTAAAATGTTCGTAATGAATGCCTCTACAAATCTTGTTATGGTCAAAACCACGCCAAAATTACCGTTTTTGAGAAAAAATATGTGTATCGCACAATAACATACATATTTTTACATATTTTCAGCTAAAAGTATGGCATAATTTGGTTTATTTCCATTTTCTCGGAAACTACTAGGCCTAGAATTAAGATTTTTGGTTTAAAATGTTCGTAATGAATGCCTCTACAAATCTTGTTATGGTCAAAACCACGCCAGACTTACCGTTTTTGAGAAAAAATATGTGTATCGCACAATAACATACATATTTTTACATATTTTCAGCTAAAAGTATGGCATAATTTGGTTTATTTCCATTTTCTCGGAAACTACTAGGCCTAGAATTAAGATTTTTGGTTTAAAATGTTCGTAATGAATGCCTCTACAAATCTTGTTATGGTCAAAACCACGCCAGACTTACCGTTTTTGAGAAAAAATATGTGTATCGCACAATAACATACATATTTTTACATATTTTCAGCTAAAAGTATGGCATAATTTGGTTTATTTCCATTTTCTCGGAAACTACTAGGCCTAGAATTAAGATTTTTGGTTTAAAATGTTCGTAATGAATGCCTCTACAAATCTTGTTATGGTCAAAACCACGCCAGACTTACCGTTTTTGAGAAAAAATATGTGCATCGCACAATAACATACATATTTTTAGCTAAAAGTATGGCATAATTTGGTTTATTTCCATTTTCTCGGAAACTACTAGGCCTAGAATTAAGATTTTTGGTTTAAAATGTTCGTAATGAATGCCTCTACAAATCTTGTTATGGTCAAAACCACGCCAGACTTACCGTTTTTGAGAAAAAATATGTGTATCGCACAATAACATACATATTTTTACATATTTTCAGCTAAAAGTATGGCATAATTTGGTTTATTTCCATTTTCTCGGAAACTACTAGGCCTAGAATTAAGATTTTTGGTTTAAAATGTTCGTAATGAATGCCTCTACAAATCTTGTTATGGTCAAAACCACGCCAGACTTACCGTTTTTGAGAAAAAATATGTGTATCGCACAATAACATACATATTTTTACATATTTTCAGCTAAAAGTATGGCATAATTTGGTTTATTTCCATTTTCTCGGAAACTACTAGGCCTAGAATTAAGATTTTTGGTTTAAAATGTTCGTAATGAATGCCTCTACAAATCTTGTTATGGTCAAAACCACGCCAGACTTACCGTTTTTGAGAAAAAATATGTGCATCGCACAATAACATACAGTTAATCAAAAAAGTAAGTATACACTACCTCCTGAACTATATTTTTCTAAAGAAAACTAAATATTTCCAACAAAAATCAACAACCATTTTTTTTTCTGTTTTCACAAACGTAATACTATTTTTCAAAAAGAACAAACATAACAAAATAACAAAACATAAACAATAGAATTCAACTTAAAGTAAAATTAATGGAAATTTACATCAAAAAAATAAGTATACAAACAAAAAAGAATACTTTCTGAAATGTTTCTCTGCTCTCTAGTCTTCTTATCAATATTTCGTTGGGTAGCCTTTGGCTTTTATAATTGCTTGCATTTGATTTGGCATCGAGTTAACCAATTTTGATGTTACTTTTTGGCTTATTTTAGCCAACTCTTTCTGAAGCACTCTTTTCAAGTCTTATTTTGTCTTGACACCGTGTTTTTGAACTTCCCGTGTCAAATGTTCCCATAAATGTTCTATTGCATTCATGTCGGGCGATTTGGTGGTGTTCTCAGCTGGTTACGAACATTATATAACAACTATTCCTTAACAATATGAAAGGTGTGTTTTGGGTCATTATCTTGTTGAAAGATAAATGACACTTCTTGATCCAACTTTCTGACGCTTTCAAGTAAATTAGTTTTCAATATGTCAAATAGGCATATTTGTCCATTGTACCATCAATGAAAATTAAATTACCGACGCTATTTGCCGCCATACACCCCCATACCATTACGGAGCCACCACCGTGCTTTACAGTTCCGGCCATGTTTGCGGGATCTAGCTCCGCGTTTGTTTTACGCCAAACTTTAGCACGTCCATCGGATCCATGAATGTTAAATTTGCTTTCATTTGAGAATACGACCTTATTCCAGAAAGCTGGATCACAATTTACATGAGCTTTTGCAAAATTTAATCGTTTTTGACGGAACTGTAAAATACGGTGGTGGCTCCGTAATGGTATGGGGGTGTATGGCGGCAAATGGCGTCGGTAATTTAGTTATCATTGATGGTACAATGGACAAATATGCCTATTTGGACATATTGAAAACTAATTTACTTGAAAGCGTCAGAAAGTTGGATCAAGAAGTGTCATTTATCTTTCAACAAGATAATGACCCAAAACACACCTTTCATATTGTTAAGGAATAGTTGTTATATAATGTTCGTAACCAGCTGAGAACACCACCAAATCGCCCGACATGAATGCAATAGAACATTTATGGGAACATTTGACACGGGAAGTTCAAAAACACGGTGTCAAGACAAAATAAGACTTGAAAAGAGTGCTTCAGAAAGAGTTGGCTAAAATAAGCCAAAAAGTAACATCAAAATTGGTTAACTCGATGCCAAATCAAATGCAAGCAATTATAAAAGCCAAAGGCTACCCAACGAAATATTGATAAGAAGACTAGAGAGCAGAGAAACATTTCAGAAAGTATTCTTTTTTGTTTGTATACTTATTTTTTTGATGTAAATTTCCATTAATTTTACTTTAAGTTGAATTCTATTGTTTATGTTTTGTTATTTTGTTATGTTGGTTCTTTTTTAAAAATAGTATTACGTTTGTGAAAACAGAAAAAAAAATGGTTGTTGATTTTTGTTGCAAATATTTAGTTTTCTTTAGAAAAATATAGTTCAGGAGGTAGTGTATACTTACTTTTTTGATTAACTGTACATATTTTTAGCTAAAAGTATGGCATAATTTGGTTTATTTCCATTTTCTCGGAAACTACTAGGCCTAGAATTAAGATTTTTGGTTTAAAATGTTCGTAATGAATGCCTCTACAAATCTTGTTATGGTCAAAACCACGCCAGACTTACCGTTTTTGAGAAAAAATATGTGTATCGCACAATAACATACATATTTTTACATATTTTCAGCTAAAAGTATGGCATAATTTGGTTTATTTTCATTTTCTCGGAAACTACTAGGCCTAGAATTAAGATTTTTGGTTTAAAATGTTCGTAATGAATGCCTCTACAAATCTTGTTATGGTCAAAACCACGCCAGACTTACCGTTTTTGAGAAAAAATATGTGTATCGCACAATAACATACATATTTTTACATATTTTCAGCTAAAAGTATGGCATAATTTGGTTTATTTCCATTTTCTCGGAAACTACTAGGCCTAGAATTAAGATTTTTGGTTTAAAATGTTCGTAATGAATGCCTCTACAAATCTTGTTATGGTCAAAACCACGCCAGACTTACCGTTTTTGAGAAAAAATATGTGTATCGCACAATAACATACATATTTTTACATATTTTCAGCTAAAAGTATGGCATAATTTGGTTTATTTCCATTTTCTCGGAAACTACTAGGCCTAGAATTAAGATTTTTGGTTTAAAATGTTCGTAATGAATGCCTCTACAAATCTTGTTATGGTCAAAACCACGCCAGACTTACCGTTTTTGAGAAAAAATATGTGCATCGCACAATAACATACATATTTTTAGCTAAAAGTATGGCATAATTTGGTTTATTTCCATTTTCTCGGAAACTACTAGGCCTAGAATTAAGATTTTTGGTTTAAAATGTTCGTAATGAATGCCTCTACAAATCTTGTTATGGTCAAAATCACGCCAGACTTACCGTTTTTGAGAAAAAATATGTGTATCGCACAATAACATACATATTTTTACATATTTTCAGCTAAAAGTATGGCATAATTTGGTTTATTTTCATTTTCTCGGAAACTACTAGGCCTAGAATTAAGATTTTTGGTTTAAAATGTTCGTAATGAATGCCTCTACAAATCTTGTTATGGTCAAAACCACGCCAGACTTACCGTTTTTGAGAAAAAATATGTGTATCGCACAATAACATACATATTTTTACATATTTTCAGCTAAAAGTATGGCATAATTTGGTTTATTTCCATTTTCTCGGAAACTACTAGGCCTAGAATTAAGATTTTTGGTTTAAAATGTTCGTAATGAATGCCTCTACAAATCTTGTTATGGTCAAAACCACGCCAGACTTACCGTTTTTGAGAAAAAATATGTGCATCGCACAATAACATACATATTTTTAGCTAAAAGTATGGCATAATTTGGTTTATTTTCATTTTCTCGGAAACTAGTAGGCCTAGAATTAAGATTTTTGGTTTAAAATGTTCGTAATGAATGCCTCTACAAATCTTGTTATGGTCAAAACCACGCCAGACTTACCGTTTTTGAGAAAAAATATGTGTATCGCACAATAACATACATATTTTTACATATTTTCAGCTAAAAGTATGGCATAATTTGGTTTATTTCCATTTTCTCGGAAACTACTAGGCCTAGAATTAAGATTTTTGGTTTAAAATGTTCGTAATGAATGCCTCTACAAATCTTGTTATGGTCAAAACCACGCCAGACTTACCGTTTTTGAGAAAAAATATGTGTATCACACAATAACATACATATTTTTACATATTTTCAGCTAAAAGTATGGCATAATTTGGTTTATTTCCATTTTCTCGGAAACTACTAGGCCTAGAATTAAGATTTTTGGTTTAAAATGTTCGTAATGAATGCCTCTACAAATCTTCTTATGGTCAAAACCACGCCAGACTTACCGTTTTTGAGAAAAAATATGTGCATCGCACAATAACATACATATTTTTAGCTAAAAGTATGGCATAATTTGGTTTATTTTCATTTTCTCGGAAACTACTAGGCCTAGAATTAAGATTTTTGGTTTAAAATGTTCGTAATGAATGCCTCTACAAATCTTGTTATGGTCAAAACCACGCCAGACTTACCCTTTTTGAGAAAAAATATGTGTATCGCACAATAACATACATATTTTTACATATTTTCAGCTAAAAGTATGGCATAATTTGGTTTATTTCCATTTTCTCGGAAACTACTAGGCCTAGAATTAAGATTTTTGGTTTAAAATGTTCGTAATGAATGCCTCTACAAATCTTGTTATGGTCAAAACCACGCCAGACTTACCGTTTTTGAGAAAAAATATGTGTATCGCACAATAACATACATATTTTTACATATTTTCAGCTAAAAGTATGGCATAATTTGGTTTATTTCCATTTTCTCGGAAACTACTAGGCCTAGAATTAAGATTTTTGGTTTAAAATGTTCGTAATGAATGCCTCTACAAATCTTGTTATGGTCAAAACCACGCCAGACTTACCGTTTTTGAGAAAAAATATGTGCATCGCACAATAACATACATATTTTTAGCTAAAAGTATGGCATAATTTGGTTTATTTTCATTTTCTCGGAAACTACTAGGCCTAGAATTAAGATTTTTGGTTTAAAATGTTCGTAATGAATGCCTCTACAAATCTTGTTATGGTCAAAACCACGCCAGACTTACCGTTTTTGAGAAAAAATATGTGCATCGCACAATAACATACATATTTTTAGCTAAAAGTATGGCATAATTTGGTTTATTTCCATTTTCTCGGAAACTACTAGGCCTAGAATTAAGATTTTTGGTTTAAAATGTTCGTAATGAATGCCTCTACAAATCTTGTTATGGTCAAAACCACGCCAGACTTACCGTTTTTGAGAAAAAATATGTGTATCGCACAATAACATACATATTTTTACATATTTTCAGCTAAAAGTATGGCATAATTTGGTTTATTTCCATTTTCTCGGAAACTACTAGGCCTAGAATTAAGATTTTTGGTTTAAAATGTTCGTAATGAATGCCTCTACAAATCTTGTTATGGTCAAAACCACGCCAGACTTACCGTTTTTGAGAAAAAATATGTGCATCGCACAATAACATACATATTTTTAGCTAAAAGTATGGCATAATTTGGTTTATTTTCATTTTCTCGGAAACTACTAGGCCTAGAATTAAGATTTTTGGTTTAAAATGTTCGTAATGAATGCCTCTACAAATCTTGTTATGGTCAAAACCACGCCAGACTTACCGTTTTTGAGAAAAAATATGTGTATCGCACAATAACATACATATTTTTACATATTTTCAGCTAAAAGTATGGCATAATTTGGTTTATTTCCATTTTCTCGGAAACTACTAGGCCTAGAATTAAGATTTTTGGTTTAAAATGTTCGTAATGAATGCCTCTACAAATCTTGTTATGGTCAAAACCACGCCAGACTTACCGTTTTTGAGAAAAAATATGTGCATCGCACAATAACATACATATTTTTAGCTAAAAGTATGGCATAATTTGGTTTGTTTTCATTTTCTCGGAAACTACTAGGCCTAGAATTAAGATTTTTGGTTTAAAATGTTCGTAATGAATGCCTCTACAAATCTTGTTATGGTCAAAACCACGCCAGACTTACCGTTTTTGAGAAAAAATATGTGTATCGCACAATAACATACATATTTTTACATATTTTCAGCTAAAAGTATGGCATAATTTGGTTTATTTTTATTTTCTCGAAAACTAGTAGGCCTAGAATTAAGATTTTTGGTTTAAAATGTTCGTAATGAATGCCTCTACAAATCTTGTTATGGTCAAAACCACGCCAGACTTACCGTTTTTGAGAAAAAATATGTGCATCGCACAATAACATACATATTTTTAGCTAAAAGTATGGCATAATTTGGTTTATTTCCATTTTCTCGGAAACTACTAGGCCTAGAATTAAGATTTTTGGTTTAAAATGTTCGTAATGAATGCCTCTACAAATCTTGTTATGGTCAAAACCACGCCAGACTTACCGTTTTTGAGAAAAAATATGTGCATCGCACAATAACATACATATTTTTAGCTAAAAGTATGGCATAATTTGGTTTATTTCCATTTTCTCGGAAACTACTAGGCCTAGAATTAAGATTTTTGGTTTAAAATGTTCGTAATGAATGCCTCTACAAATCTTGTTATGGTCAAAACCACGCCAGACTTACCGTTTTTGAGAAAAAATATGTGTATCGCACAATAACATACATATTTTTACATATTTTCAGCTAAAAGTATGGCATAATTTGGTTTATTTCCATTTTCTCGGAAACTACTAGGCCTAGAATTAAGATTTTTGGTTTAAAATGTTCGTAATGAATGCCTCTACAAATCTTGTTATGGTCAAAACCACGCCAGACTTACCCTTTTTGAGAAAAAATATGTGCATCGCACAATAACATACATATTTTTAGCTAAAAGTATGGCATAATTTGGTTTATTTTCATTTTCTCGGAAACTACTAGGCCTAGAATTAAGATTTTTGGTTTAAAATGTTCGTAATGAATGCCTCTACAAATCTTGTTATGGTCAAAACCACGCCAGACTTACCGTTTTTGAGAAAAAATATGTGCATCGCACAATAACATACATATTTTTAGCTAAAAGTATGGCATAATTTGGTTTATTTTCATTTTCTCGGAAACTACTAGGCCTAGAATTAAGATTTTTGGTTTAAAATGTTCGTAATGAATGCCTCTAAAAATCTTGTTATGGTCAAAACCACGCCAGACTTACCGTTTTTGAGAAAAAATATGTGCATCGCACAATAACATACATATTTTTAGCTAAAAGTATGGCATAATTTGGTTTATTTTCATTTTCTCGGAAACTACTAGGCCTAGAATTAAGATTTTTGGTTTAAAATGTTCGTAATGAATGCCTCTACAAATCTTGTTATGGTCAAAACCACGCCAGACTTACCGTTTTTGAGAAAAAATATGTGTATCGCACAATAACATACATATTTTTACATATTTTCAGCTAAAAGTATGGCATAATTTGGTTTATTTCCATTTTCTCGGAAACTACTAGGCCTAGAATTAAGATTTTTGGTTTAAAATGTTCGTAATGAATGCCTCTACAAATCTTGTTATGGTCAAAACCACGCCAGACTTACCGTTTTTGAGAAAAAATATGTGTATCGCACAATAACATACATATTTTTACATATTTTCAGCTAAAAGTATGGCATAATTTGGTTTATTTCCATTTTCTCGGAAACTACTAGGCCTAGAATTAAGATTTTTGGTTTAAAATGTTCGTAATGAATGCCTCTACAAATCTTGTTATGGTCAAAACCACGCCAGACTTACCGTTTTTGAGAAAAAATATGTGTATCGCACAATAACATACATATTTTTACATATTTTCAGCTAAAAGTATGGCATAATTTGGTTTATTTCCATTTTCTCGGAAACTACTAGGCCTAGAATTAAGATTTTTGGTTTAAAATGTTCGTAATGAATGCCTCTACAAATCTTGTTATGGTCAAAACCACGCCAGACTTACCGTTTTTGAGAAAAAATATGTGTATCGCACAATAACATACATATTTTTACATATTTTCAGCTAAAAGTATGGCATAATTTGGTTTATTTCCATTTTCTCGGAAACTACTAGGCCTAGAATTAAGATTTTTGGTTTAAAATGTTCGTAATGAATGCCTCTACAAATCTTGTTATGGTCAAAAACACGCCAGACTTACCGTTTTTGAGAAAAAATATGTGCATCGCACAATAACATACATATTTTTAGCTAAAAGTATGGCATAATTTGGTTTGTTTTCATTTTCTCGGAAACTACTAGGCCTAGAATTAAGATTTTTGGTTTAAAATGTTCGTAATGAATGCCTCTACAAATCTTGTTATGGTCAAAACCACGCCAGACTTACCGTTTTTGAGAAAAAATATGTGTATCGCACAATAACATACATATTTTTACATATTTTCAGCTAAAAGTATGGCATAATTTGGTTTATTTCCATTTTCTCGGAAACTACTAGGCCTAGAATTAAGATTTTTGGTTTAAAATGTTCGTAATGAATGCCTCTACAAATCTTGTTATGGTCAAAACCACGCCAGACTTACCGTTTTTGAGAAAAAATATGTGTATCGCACAATAACATACATATTTTTACATATTTTCAGCTAAAAGTATGGCATAATTTGGTTTATTTCCATTTTCTCGGAAACTACTAGGCCTAGAATTAAGATTTTTGGTTTAAAATGTTCGTAATGAATGCCTCTACAAATCTTGTTATGGTCAAAACCACGCCAGACTTACCGTTTTTGAGAAAAAATATGTGCATCGCACAATAACATACATATTTTTAGCTAAAAGTATGGCATAATTTGGTTTATTTTCATTTTCTCGGAAACTACTAGGCCTAGAATTAAGATTTTTGGTTTAAAATGTTCGTAATGAATGCCTCTACAAATCTTGTTATGGTCAAAACCACGCCAGACTTACCGTTTTTGAGAAAAAATATGTGCATCGCACAATAACATACATATTTTTAGCTAAAAGTATGGCATAATTTGGTTTATTTCCATTTTCTCGGAAACTACTAGGCCTAGAATTAAGATTTTTGGTTTAAAATGTTCGTAATGAATGCCTCTACAAATCTTGTTATGGTCAAAACCACGCCAGACTTACCGTTTTTGAGAAAAAATATGTGTATCGCACAATAACATACATATTTTTACATATTTTCAGCTAAAAGTATGGCATAATTTGGTTTATTTCCATTTTCTCGGAAACTACTAGGCCTAGAATTAAGATTTTTGGTTTAAAATGTTCGTAATGAATGCCTCTACAAATCTTGTTATGGTCAAAACCACGCCAGACTTACCGTTTTTGAGAAAAAATATGTGCATCGCACAATAACATACATATTTTTAGCTAAAAGTATGGCATAATTTGGTTTATTTTCATTTTCTCGGAAACTACTAGGCCTAGAATTAAGATTTTTGGTTTAAAATGTTCGTAATGAATGCCTCTACAAATCTTGTTATGGTCAAAACCACGCCAGAATTACCGTTTTTGAGAAAAAATATGTGTATCGCACAATAACATACATATTTTTACATATTTTCAGCTAAAGGTATGGCATAATTTGGTTTATTTCCATTTTCTCGGAAACTACTAGGCCTAGAATTAAGATTTTTGGTTTAAAATGTTCGTAATGAATGCCTCTACAAATCTTGTTATGGTCAAAACCACGCCAGACTTACCGTTTTTGAGAAAAAATATGTGCATCGCACAATAACATACATATTTTTAGCTAAAAGTATGGCATAATTTGGTTTGTTTTCATTTTCTCGGAAACTACTAGGCCTAGAATTAAGATTTTTGGTTTAAAATGTTCGTAATGAATGCCTCTACAAATCTTGTTATGGTCAAAACCACGCCAGACTTACCGTTTTTGAGAAAAAATATGTGTATCGCACAATAACATACATATTTTTACATATTTTCAGCTAAAAGTATGGCATAATTTGGTTTATTTCCATTTTCTCGGAAACTACTAGGCCTAGAATTAAGATTTTTGGTTTAAAATGTTCGTAATGAATGCCTCTACAAATCTTGTTATGGTCAAAACCACGCCAGACTTACCGTTTTTGAGAAAAAATATGTGCATCGCACAATAACATACATATTTTTAGCTAAAAGTATGGCATAATTTGGTTTATTTCCATTTTCTCGGAAACTACTAGGCCTAGAATTAAGATTTTTGGTTTAAAATGTTCGTAATGAATGCCTCTACAAATCTTGTTATGGTCAAAACCACGCCAGACTTACCGTTTTTGAGAAAAAATATGTGCATCGCACAATAACATACATATTTTTAGCTAAAAGTATGGCATAATTTGGTTTATTTCCATTTTCTCGGAAACTACTAGGCCTAGAATTAAGATTTTTGGTTTAAAATGTTCGTAATGAATGCCTCTACAAATCTTGTTATGGTCAAAACCACGCCAGACTTACCGTTTTTGAGAAAAAATATGTGTATCGCACAATAACATACATATTTTTACATATTTTCAGCTAAAAGTATGGCATAATTTGGTTTATTTCCATTTTCTCGGAAACTACTAGGCCTAGAATTAAGATTTTTGGTTTAAAATGTTCGTAATGAATGCCTCTACAAATCTTGTTATGGTCAAAACCACGCCAGACTTACCCTTTTTGAGAAAAAATATGTGCATCGCACAATAACATACATATTTTTAGCTAAAAGTATGGCATAATTTGGTTTATTTCCATTTTCTCGGAAACTACTAGGCCTAGAATTAAGATTTTTGGTTTAAAATGTTCGTAATGAATGCCTCTACAAATCTTGTTATGGTCAAAACCACGCCAGACTTACCGTTTTTGAGAAAAAATATGTGCATCGCACAATAACATACATATTTTTAGCTAAAAGTATGGCATAATTTGGTTTATTTTCATTTTCTCGGAAACTACTAGGCCTAGAATTAAGATTTTTGGTTTAAAATGTTCGTAATGAATGCCTCTACAAATCTTGTTATGGTCAAAACCACGCCAGACTTACCGTTTTTGAGAAAAAATATGTGCATCGCACAATAACATACATATTTTTAGCTAAAAGTATGGCATAATTTGGTTTATTTTCATTTTCTCGGAAACTACTAGGCCTAGAATTAAGATTTTTGGTTTAAAATGTTCGTAATGAATGCCTCTACAAATCTTGTTATGGTCAAAACCACGCCAGACTTACCGTTTTTGAGAAAAAATATGTGTATCGCACAATAACATACATATTTTTACATATTTTCAGCTAAAAGTATGGCATAATTTGGTTTATTTCCATTTTCTCGGAAACTACTAGGCCTAGAATTAAGATTTTTGGTTTAAAATGTTCGTAATGAATGCCTCTACAAATCTTGTTATGGTCAAAACCACGCCAGACTTACCGTTTTTGAGAAAAAATATGTGTATCGCACAATAACATACATATTTTTACATATTTTCAGCTAAAAGTATGGCATAATTTGGTTTATTTCCATTTTCTCGGAAACTACTAGGCCTAGAATTAAGATTTTTGGTTTAAAATGTTCGTAATGAATGCCTCTACAAATCTTGTTATGGTCAAAACCACGCCAGACTTACCGTTTTTGAGAAAAAATATGTGTATCGCACAATAACATACATATTTTTACATATTTTCAGCTAAAAGTATGGCATAATTTGGTTTATTTCCATTTTCTCGGAAACTACTAGGCCTAGAATTAAGATTTTTGGTTTAAAATGTTCGTAATGAATGCCTCTACAAATCTTGTTATGGTCAAAACCACGCCAGACTTACCGTTTTTGAGAAAAAATATGTGTATCGAACAATAACATACATATTTTTACATATTTTCAGCTAAAAGTATGGCATAATTTGGTTTATTTTCATTTTCTCGGAAACTACTAGGCCTAGAATTAAGATTTTTGGTTTAAAATGTTCGTAATGAATGCCTCTACAAATCTTGTTATGGTCAAAACCACGCCAGACTTACCGTTTTTGAGAAAAAATATGTACATCGCACAATAACATACATATTTTTAGCTAAAAGTATGGCATAATTTGGTTTATTTCCATTTTCTCGGAAACTACTAGGCCTAGAATTAAGATTTTTGGTTTAAAATGTTCGTAATGAATGCCTCTACAAATCTTGTAATGGTCAAAACCACGCCAGACTTACCGTTTTTGAGAAAAAATATGTGCATCGCACAATAACATACATATTTTTAGCTAAAAGTATGGCATAATTTGGTTTATTTTCATTTTCTCGGAAACTACTAGGCCTAGAATTAAGATTTTTGGTTTAAAATGTTCGTAATGAATGCCTCTACAAATCTTGTTATGGTCAAAACCACGCCAGACTTACCGTTTTTGAGAAAAAATATGTGTATCGCACAATAACATACATATTTTTACATATTTTCAGCTAAAAGTATGGCATAATTTGGTTTATTTTCATTTTCTCGGAAACTACTAGGCCTAGAATTAAGATTTTTGGTTTAAAATGTTCGTAATGAATGCCTCTACAAATCTTGTTATGGTCAAAACCACGCCAGACTTACCGTTTTTGAGAAAAAATATGTGTATCGCACAATAACATACATATTTTTACATATTTTCAGCTAAAAGTATGGCATAATTTGGTTTATTTCCATTTTCTCGGAAACTACTAGGCCTAGAATTAAGATTTTTGGTTTAAAATGTTCGTAATGAATGCCTCTACAAATCTTGTTATGGTCAAAACCACGCCAGACTTACCGTTTTTGAGAAAAAATATGTGCATCGCACAATAACATACATATTTTTAGCTAAAAGTATGGCATAATTTGGTTTATTTCCATTTTCTCGGAAACTACTAGGCCTAGAATTAAGATTTTTGGTTTAAAATGTTCGTAATGAATGCCTCTACAAATCTTCTTATGGTCAAAACCACGCCAGACTTACCGTTTTTGAGAAAAAATATGTGCATCGCACAATAACATACATATTTTTAGCTAAAAGTATGGCATAATTTGGTTTATTTCCATTTTCTCGGAAACTACTAGGCCTAGAATTAAGATTTTTGGTTTAAAATGTTCGTAATGAATGCCTCTACAAATCTTGTTATGGTCAAAACCACGCCAGACTTACCGTTTTTGAGAAAAAATATGTGTATCGCACAATAACATACATATTTTTACATATTTTCAGCTAAAAGTATGGCATAATTTGGTTTATTTCCATTTTCTCGGAAACTACTAGGCCTAGAATTAAGATTTTTGGTTTAAAATGTTCGTAATGAATGCCTCTACAAATCTTGTTATGGTCAAAACCACGCCAGACTTACCGTTTTTGAGAAAAAATATGTGTATCGCACAATAACATACATATTTTTACATATTTTCAGCTAAAAGTATGGCATAATTTGGTTTATTTCCATTTTCTCGGAAACTACTAGGCCTAGAATTAAGATTTTTGGTTTAAAATGTTCGTAATGAATGCCTCTACAAATCTTGTTATGGTCAAAACCACGCCAGACTTACCGTTTTTGAGAAAAAATATGTGCATCGCACAATAACATACATATTTTTAGCTAAAAGTATGGCATAATTTGGTTTATTTTCATTTTCTCGGAAACTACTAGGCCTAGAATTAAGATTTTTGGTTTAAAATGTTCGTAATGAATGCCTCTACAAATCTTGTTATGGTCAAAACCACGCCAGACTTACCGTTTTTGAGAAAAAATATGTGTATCGCACAATAACATACATATTTTTACATATTTTCAGCTAAAAGTATGGCATAATTTGGTTTATTTCCATTTTCTCGGAAACTACTAGGCCTAGAATTAAGATTTTTGGTTTAAAATGTTCGTAATGAATGCCTCTACAAATCTTGTTATGGTCAAAACCACGCCAGACTTACCGTTTTTGAGAAAAAATATGTGCATCGCACAATAACATACATATTTTTAGCTAAAAGTATGGCATAATTTGGTTTATTTCCATTTTCTCGGAAACTACTAGGCCTAGAATTAAGATTTTTGGTTTAAAATGTTCGTAATGAATGCCTCTACAAATCTTGTTATGGTCAAAACCACGCCAGACTTACCGTTTTTGAGAAAAAATATGTGTATCGCACAATAACATACATATTTTTACATATTTTCAGCTAAAAGTATGGCATAATTTGGTTTATTTTCATTTTCTCGGAAACTACTAGGCCTAGAATTAAGATTTTTGGTTTAAAATGTTCGTAATGAATGCCTCTACAAATCTTGTTATGGTCAAAACCACGCCAGACTTACCGTTTTTGAGAAAAAATATGTGTATCGCACAATAACATACATATTTTTACATATTTTCAGCTAAAAGTATGGCATAATTTGGTTTATTTCCATTTTCTCGGAAACTACTAGGCCTAGAATTAAGATTTTTGGTTTAAAATGTTCGTAATGAATGCCTCTACAAATCTTGTTATGGTCAAAACCACGCCAGACTTACCGTTTTTGAGAAAAAATATGTGCATCGCACAATAACATACATATTTTTAGCTAAAAGTATGGCATAATTTGGTTTATTTCCATTTTCTCGGAAACTACTAGGCCTAGAATTAAGATTTTTGGTTTAAAATGTTCGTAATGAATGCCTCTACAAATCTTGTTATGGTCAAAACCACGCCAGACTTACCGTTTTTGAGAAAAAATATGTGTATCGCACAATAACATACATATTTTTACATATTTTCAGCTAAAAGTATGGCATAATTTGGTTTATTTCCATTTTCTCGGAAACTACTAGGCCTAGAATTAAGATTTTTGGTTTAAAATGTTCGTAATGAATGCCTCTACAAATCTTGTTATGGTCAAAACCACGCCAGACTTACCGTTTTTGAGAAAAAATATGTGTATCGCACAATAACATACATATTTTTACATATTTTCAGCTAAAAGTATGGCATAATTTGGTTTATTTCCATTTTCTCGGAAACTACTAGGCCTAGAATTAAGATTTTTGGTTTAAAATGTTCGTAATGAATGCCTCTACAAATCTTGTTATGGTCAAAACCACGCCAGACTTACCGTTTTTGAGAAAAAATATGTGCATCGCACAATAACATACATATTTTTAGCTAAAAGTATGGCATAATTTGGTTTATTTTCATTTTCTCGGAAACTACTAGGCCTAGAATTAAGATTTTTGGTTTAAAATGTTCGTAATGAATGCCTCTACAAATCTTGTTATGGTCAAAACCACGCCAGACTTACCGTTTTTAAAAAAAAATATGTGTATCGCACAATAACATACATATTTTTACATATTTTCAGCTAAAAGTATGGCATAATTTGGTTTATTTCCATTTTCTCGGAAACTACTAGGCCTAGAATTAAGATTTTTGGTTTAAAATGTTCGTAATGAATGCCTCTACAAATCTTGTTATGGTCAAAACCACGCCAGACTTACCGTTTTTGAGAAAAAATATGTGCATCGCACAATAACATACATATTTTTAGCTAAAAGTATGGCATAATTTGGTTTATTTTCATTTTCTCGGAAACTACTAGGCCTAGAATTAAGATTTTTGGTTTAAAATGTTCGTAATGAATGCCTCTACAAATCTTGTTATGGTCAAAACCACGCCAGACTTACCGTTTTTGAGAAAAAATATGTGTATCGCACAATAACATACATATTTTTACATATTTTCAGCTAAAAGTATGGCATAATTTGGTTTATTTCCATTTTCTCGGAAACTACTAGGCCTAGAATTAAGATTTTTGGTTTAAAATGTTCGTAATGAATGCCTCTACAAATCTTGTTATGGTCAAAACCACGCCAGACTTACCGTTTTTGAGAAAAAATATGTGTATCGCACAATAACATACATATTTTTACATATTTTCAGCTAAAAGTATGGCATAATTTGGTTTATTTCCATTTTCTCGGAAACTACTAGGCCTAGAATTAAGATTTTTGGTTTAAAATGTTCGTAATGAATGCCTCTACAAATCTTGTTATGGTCAAAACCACGCCAGACTTACCGTTTTTGAGAAAAAATATGTGCATCGCACAATAACATACATATTTTTAGCTAAAAGTATGGCATAATTTGGTTTATTTTCATTTTCTCGGAAACTACTAGGCCTAGAATTAAGATTTTTGGTTTAAAATGTTCGTAATGAATGCCTCTACAAATCTTGTTATGGTCAAAACCACGCCAGACTTACCGTTTTTGAGAAAAAATATGTGTATCGCACAATAACATACATATTTTTACATATTTTCAGCTAAAAGTATGGCATAATTTGGTTTATTTCCATTTTCTCGGAAACTACTAGGCCTAGAATTAAGATTTTTGGTTTAAAATGTTCGTAATGAATGCTTCTACAAATCTTGTTATGGTCAAAACCACGCCAGACTTACCGTTTTTGAGAAAAAATATGTGCATCGCACAATAACATACATATTTTTAGCTAAAAGTATGGCATAATTTGGTTTATTTCCATTTTCTCGGAAACTACTAGGCCTAGAATTAAGATTTTTGGTTTAAAATGTTCGTAATGAATGCCTCTACAAATCTTGTTATGGTCAAAACCACGCCAGACTTAACGTTTTTGAGAAAAAATATGTGTATCGCACAATAACATACATATGTTTACATATTTTCAGCTAAAAGTATGGCATAATTTGGTTTATTTTCATTTTCTCGGAAACTAGTAGGCCTAGAATTAAGATTTTTGGTTTAAAATGTTCGTAATGAATGCCTCTACAAATCTTGTTATGGTCAAAACCACGCCAGACTTACCGTTTTTGAGAAAAAATATGTGTATCGCACAATAACATACATATTTTTACATATTTTCAGCTAAAAGTATGGCATAATTTGGTTTATTTCCATTTTCTCGGAAACTACTAGGCCTAGAATTAAGATTTTTGGTTTAAAATGTTCGTAATGAATGCCTCTACAAATCTTGTTATGGTCAAAACCACGCCAGACTTACCGTTTTTGAGAAAAAATATGTGTATCGCACAATAACATACATATTTTTACATATTTTCAGCTAAAAGTATGGCATAATTTGGTTTATTTCCATTTTCTCGGAAACTACTAGGCCTAGAATTAAGATTTTTGGTTTAAAATGTTCGTAATGAATGCCTCTACAAGTCTTGTTATGGTCAAAACCACGCCAGACTTACCGTTTTTGAGAAAAAATATGTGTATCGCACAATAACATACATATTTTTACATATTTTCAGCTAAAAGTATGGCATAATTTGGTTTATTTCCATTTTCTCGGAAACTACTAGGCCTAGAATTAAGATTTTTGGTTTAAAATGTTCGTAATGAATGCCTCTACAAATCTTGTTATGGTCAAAACCACGCCAGACTTACCGTTTTTGAGAAAAAATATGTGCATCGCACAATAACATACATATTTTTAGCTAAAAGTATGGCATAATTTGGTTTATTTTCATTTTCTCGGAAACTACTAGGCCTAGAATTAAGATTTTTGGTTTAAAATGTTCGTAATGAATGCCTCTACAAATCTTGTTATGGTCAAAACCACGCCAGACTTACCGTTTTTGAGAAAAAATATGTGTATCGCACAATAACATACATATTTTTACATATTTTCAGCTAAAAGTATGGCATAATTTGGTTTATTTCCATTTTCTCGGAAACTACTAGGCCTAGAATTAAGATTTTTGGTTTAAAATGTTCGTAATGAATGCCTCTACAAATCTTGTTATGGTCAAAACCACGCCAGACTTACCGTTTTTGAGAAAAAATATGTGCATCGCACAATAACATACATATTTTTAGCTAAAAGTATGGCATAATTTGGTTTATTTTCATTTTCTCGGAAACTACTAGGCCTAGAATTAAGATTTTTGGTTTAAAATGTTCGTAATGAATGCCTCTACAAATCTTGTTATGGTCAAAACCACGCCAGACTTACCGTTTTTGAGAAAAAATATGTGTATCGCACAATAACATACATATTTTTACATATTTTCAGCTAAAAGTATGGCATAATTTGGTTTATTTCCATTTTCTCGGAAACTACTAGGCCTAGAATTAAGATTTTTGGTTTAAAATGTTCGTAATGAATGCCTCTACAAATCTTGTTATGGTCAAAACCACGCCAGACTTACCGTTTTTGAGAAAAAATATGTGCATCGCACAATAACATACATATTTTTAGCTAAAAGTATGGCATAATTTGGTTTATTTCCATTTTCTCGGAAACTACTAGGCCTAGAATTAAGATTTTTGGTTTAAAATGTTCGTAATGAATGCCTCTACAAATCTTGTTATGGTCAAAACCACGCCAGACTTACCGTTTTTGAGAAAAAATATGTGTATCGCACAATAACATACATATGTTTACATATTTTCAGCTAAAAGTATGGCATAATTTGGTTTATTTCCATTTTCTCGGAAACTACTAGGCCTAGAATTAAGATTTTTGGTTTAAAATGTTCGTAATGAATGCCTCTACAAATCTTGTTATGGTCAAAACCACGCCAGACTTACCGTTTTTGAGAAAAAATATGTGTATCGCACAATAACATACATATTTTTACATATTTTCAGCTAAAAGTATGGCATAATTTGGTTTATTTTCATTTTCTCGGAAACTACTAGGCCTAGAATTAAGATTTTTGGTTTAAAATGTTCGTAATGAATGCCTCTACAAATCTTGTTATGGTCAAAACCACGCCAGACTTACCGTTTTTGAGAAAAAATATGTGTATCGCACAATAACATACATATTTTTACATATTTTCAGCTAAAAGTATGGCATAATTTGGTTTATTTCCATTTTCTCGGAAACTACTAGGCCTAGAATTAAGATTTTTGGTTTAAAATGTTCGTAATGAATGCCTCTACAAATCTTGTTATGGTCAAAACCACGCCAGACTTACCGTTTTTGAGAAAAAATATGTGCATCGCACAATAACATACATATTTTTAGCTAAAAGTATGGCATAATTTGGTTTATTTTCATTTTCTCGGAAACTACTAGGCCTAGAATTAAGATTTTTGGTTTAAAATGTTCGTAATGAATGCCTCTGGATTTCGAAGCGTTAATACGCGAACCATGCAGACACAAGCGTCTGCACCTAGCCTCTATTAACGAACTCCTACTCTCACCTCCCCGTGGTGAAATCCGGGAGCCGAGTACCCTCGACAGAAGATGGGGTAACCAACCCTCGTGGGACGTCTGGGCGGCTGCAAACGAGAGAGGGGGGAGTGTGAGTCTACCAGGGCTCATCACTCTTTTTAGGATGGCGGCGGAGGAGCTGGTCAACTGATTGGCCAACGGCGGCATCCACAACTCCAGTCAGCAGGAGCTACCTGGTTTCCATGGTAAGGTCGGGACCTTGGAATAGAGATGGCGGCGGATGAGCCCTTTTAGGGCCAACGGCGGCGCTCACAGCCTGCAAGAGGCTACCGACACCGGATCCCTCCGGACCCCTTTGTCCGGGGGCTAAACAAATGGACCTGTCCTCCCAGTTGGAGGTTGTGCGTGGGGTTAACTTCCTCACCACGTAAAAAAGTAAGGAGTTGAGAAGCAACAATATGCCTCGGATACGGACGGATTTACTGTTGACGACCCCAGCAAACGGAATAAGGACAATGACTTTCGGTTCTGCACGTGGAATGTGAGGTCCCTGAACAGACCACGTGCAGCCGATGAACTCGCGGAGGCCCTAGACTGCTATAAAGCAGACGTTACCGCAATCCAGGAAGTGCGATGGGATGGGCCGGGCAAAAAGAGGATGAAAAACTGCGATATCTACTACGGCGACTGTTACAGAGAGCGAAGGCAGCGATTATTTGGATGTGGATTTGTTGTTCGAGGCAGACTTAGGCAAAAAGTCTTAAGCTTTAAGTACATAAGCGAGCGCCTCATAACAATCCGCATCAAGGCTAAATTCGGCAACATCAGCCTAATCTGCGCCCACGCCCCAACGGAGGACAAAGATGACGATAGCAAGGATGACTTCTATGATCTCCTAGAAAGAACGTACGATCAATGCCCCAGCTACGATACCAAGATCGTTCTAGAAGATTTTAACGCTAAGCTGGGTAAAGAGGACATCTTTGCTAGAGTCATCGGTAAACACAGCCTGCACGATACCACGTCCGAAAACGGACTCAGGCTGGTGGACTTTGTTACGGGGCGAAACCTCTCTGTAGCTAGCACGCGGTTCCCACACCTCAACATCCATAAAGGGACCTGGCGGTCCCCTGATCATTCAACCGTCAACCAGATTGATCACGTTGCGATCGACGTCAGACACTCCTCCAGTATTCTTGATGTCCGAACTTTCCGAGGCGCCAACATCGACTCGGACCATTTCCTTGTTGTAGCCAAGGTAAGGACACGGATATCGAGAGAAGAACGGAGTCGAGGAAGCCAACCACGGTTTGACGTCGAAAAGCTACAATCGCAACAGACTGCCAGGAACTTTGCCGATCGAGTCTCCCTGAAACTCTCCGAAAGTTCGACGCCGCCTGCACTAACAATAGACGAAGAATGGAAACGTTGTCAAAGAGCCATCAGAGAAGCCGCTACTGATGTGCTGGGTTTTAAAACCCCAACAAGAAAAAACACCTGGTTTGACAACGAGTGCAGGCAGGCACATGCAGCAAAGCAAGAAGCCTACCGGGCAACGCTGCATCGAACCACGAGAGCTGTTCGTGAGCTCTACGAACAGAGAAGAAGGGAAGAGAACCGGCTTCTCAGGAAGAAAAAGAAAGAGCACGAGAAGCGCGCGATGGAGGAGATGGAGAGGTGTTATGGCAGGAATGATGTCCGAAAATTTTACCAAAGGGTAAAACTTTTATCGAATGGATATAAAGTTCGGACAGAAGCTTGCCGGGACGAAAATGGACAGCTAGTAGTAGATTCGCAGTCGATACTGAGAATTTGGAAAAATCATTTCTGCAGACTGTTGAACGGCGATGAGGACACAAATACCGCTGTCAGGCAGAATGTTCCACTCAACACAACGGACGATGATAGAAGAGAATACCGTCCCCCCGACCTAGACGAAGTCAAGATAGCGATATCGAGACTGAAGTCTAATAAAGCTGCTGGTGCAGATAGTCTGCCCGCCGAAATGTTTAAAGCAGCTGGAGGTGATCTGGTAGGGCGCATGCACCAGCTCATCTGTAAGATATGGTCGGAGGAAAGCATGCCCGATGAGTGGAATCTCAGTATCGTTTGCCCGATCCACAAGAAAGGAGACCCCTTTGACTGCGCCAACTATCGAGGGATAAGTCTCCTTAACATCGCCTACAAAATCTTCTCTGCCGTTTTGTGTGAACGCCTGAAACCATTCGTGAACAAACTGATAGGTCCTTATCAGTGTGGTTTCAGGCCCGGGAAGTCCACCATCGATCAAATCTTCACACTGCGGCAGATCCTGGAGAAGACCCAAGAAATGCAAATTGACACACACCATCTATTTGTCGATTTCAAGGCCGCATATGACAGCGTGTATAGAGACGAGCTATACAGCGCCATGTCTAGTTTTGACATTCCTGCTAAACTCGTCAGACTGAGCAGGATGACGATGGAGAACTCTCGCTGCTCCATCAAGGTCGGTAACGAACTCACCGAGACCTTCAATGTCAAAAAAGGTTTTAGACAAGGCGACGCGCTGTCATGTGATTTCTTTAACATCATTCTTGAGAAGATTGTGCAAAACTCACTGGCCAACACAAGAGGCACGATCTTCCAAAAGTCCGTTCAACTGCTAGCTTATGCGGATGACATTGACGTGATTGGGAGAACACAGCGAGCCGTCAATGATGCGTTTGCTGGCATTGAAACGGAAGCGGCTAAAATGGGTCTGGCGGTAAACGAGGGCAAAACAAAGTATATGCTGTCATCGAGAAAGGACGCACAACATCGACGACTTGGCCAGAACGTCACCATAGGCAGCTATAACTTTGAGGTAGTAAAGGACTTCGTCTACCTTGGCTCCGCGGTTAACAGTACAAACAACATCAGTACCGAGATCAAACGCAGAATTACTCTTGCCAACCGCTGTTTTTATGGGCTCAAAAGGCAATTGAGTAGTAGAGCCCTCTCTCGGAAGACCAAGTTGACTTTGTATAAGACCTTGATCATCCCAGTCCTGCTTTACGGTGCAGAGGCATGGACAATATCCCAAGCGGATGAACAGTCTCTTGGTCTTTTCGAGAGAAAAGTTCTGCGCGCGATCTTTGGTCCTGTTTGCGTTGATGGCATTTGGAGGAGAAGATTCAACCACGAACTGTATGGGCTGTACAGCGACATGAGTCTAGCCAGGCGTCTACGGATCCAACGCCTAAGATGGCTAGGCCATGTTGAGCGTATGGACAACTTAGCTCCGGCCCGAAGAGTCTTCGACTCTGAGCCTGTGGGACAACGCAACAGAGGACGTCCACGAACAAGGTGGCGCACACAAGTCGAGGGGGACCTCTGCCGGCTTGGTGTGCGAAACTGGAGACAGCTGGCGAAAGATCGTGCTGGCTGGAGAGGCATGTTGAGTGAGGCCCAGGTCCACCTCGGACTGTAGCGCCCTAAGAAGAAGAAGAAGAATGAATGCCTCTACAAATCTTGTTATGGTCAAAACCACGCCAGACTTACCGTTTTTGAGAAAAAATATGTGTATCGCACAATAACATACATATTTTTACATATTTTCAGCTAAAAGTATGGCATAATTTGGTTTATTTCCATTTTCTCGGAAACTACTAGGCCTAGAATTAAGATTTTTGGTTTAAAATGTTCGTAATGAATGCCTCTACAAATCTTGTTATGGTCAAAACCACGCCAGACTTACCGTTTTTGAGAAAAAATATGTGTATCGCACAATAACATACATATTTTTACATATTTTCAGCTAAAAGTATGGCATAATTTGGTTTATTTCCATTTTCTCGGAAACTACTAGGCCTAGAATTAAGATTTTTGGTTTAAAATGTTCGTAATGAATGCCTCTACAAATCTTGTTATGGTCAAAACCACGCCAGACTTACCGTTTTTGAGAAAAAATATGTGCATCGCACAATAACATACATATTTTTAGCTAAAAGTATGGCATAATTTGGTTTATTTTCATTTTCTCGGAAACTACTAGGCCTAGAATTAAGATTTTTGGTTTAAAATGTTCGTAATGAATGCCTCTACAAATCTTGTTATGGTCAAAACCACGCCAGACTTACCGTTTTTGAGAAAAAATATGTGCATCGCACAATAACATACATATTTTTAGCTAAAAGTATGGCATAATTTGGTTTATTTTCATTTTCTCGGAAACTACTAGGCCTAGAATTAAGATTTTTGGTTTAAAATGTTCGTAATGAATGCCTCTACAAATCTTGTTATGGTCAAAACCACGCCAGACTTACCGTTTTTGAGAAAAAATATGTGTATCGCACAATAACATACATATTTTTACATATTTTCAGCTAAAAGTATGGCATAATTTGGTTTATTTCCATTTTCTCGGAAACTACTAGGCCTAGAATTAAGATTTTTGGTTTAAAATGTTCGTAATGAATGCCTCTACAAATCTTGTTATGGTCAAAACCACGCCAGACTTACCGTTTTTGAGAAAAAATATGTGCATCGCACAATAACATACATATTTTTAGCTAAAAGTATGGCATAATTTGGTTTATTTTCATTTTCTCGGAAACTACTAGGCCTAGAATTAAGATTTTTGGTTTAAAATGTTCGTAATGAATGCCTCTACAAATCTTGTTATGGTCAAAACCACGCCAGACTTACCGTTTTTGAGAAAAAATATGTGTATCGCACAATAACATACATATTTTTACATATTTTCAGCTAAAAGTATGGCATAATTTGGTTTATTTCCATTTTCTCGGAAACTACTAGGCCTAGAATTAAGATTTTTGGTTTAAAATGTTCGTAATGAATGCCTCTACAAATCTTGTTATGGTCAAAACCACGCCAGACTTATCGTTTTTGAGAAAAAATATGTGCATCGCACAATAACATACATATTTTCAGCTAAAAGTATGGCATAATTTGGTTTATTTCCATTTTCTCGGAAACTACTAGGCCTAGAGTTAAGATTTTTGGTTTAAAATGTTCGTAATGAATGCCTCTACAAATCTTGTTATGGTCAAAACCACGCCAGACTTACCCTTTTTGAGAAAAAATATGTGCATCGCACAATAACATACATATTTTTAGCTAAAAGTATGGCATAATTTGGTTTATTTCCATTTTCTCGGAAACTACTAGGCCTAGAATTAAGATTTTTGGTTTAAAATGTTCGTAATGAATGCCTCTACAAATCTTGTTATGGTCAAAACCACGCCAGACTTACCCTTTTTGAGAAAAAATATGTGCATCGCACAATAACATACATATTTTTACATATTTTTAGCTAAAAGTATGGCATAATTTGGTTTATTTCCATTTTCTCGGAAACTACTAGGCCTAGAATTAAGATTTTTGGTTTAAAATGTTCGTAATGAATGCCTCTACAAATCTTGTTATGGTCAAAACCACGCCAGACTTACCGTTTTTGAGAAAAAATATGTGTATCGCACAATAACATACATATTTTTACATATTTTCAGCTAAAAGTATGGCATAATTTGGTTTATTTCGATTTTCTCGGAAACTACTAGGCCTAGAATTAAGATTTTTGGTTTAAAATGTTCGTAATGAATGCCTCTACAAATCTTGTTATGGTCAAAACCACGCCAGACTTACCGTTTTTGAGAAAAAATATGTGCATCGCACAATAACATACATATTTTTAGCTAAAAGTATGGCATAATTTGGTTTATTTCCATTTTCTCGGAAACTACTAGGCCTAGAATTAAGATTTTTGGTTTAAAATGTTCGTAATGAATGCCTCTACAAATCTTGTTATGGTCAAAACCACGCCAGACTTACAGTTTTTGAGAAAAAATATGTGCATCGCACAATAACATACATATTTTTAGCTAAAAGTATGGCATAATTTGGTTTATTTTCATTTTCTCGGAAACTACTAGGCCTAGAATTAAGATTTTTGGTTTAAAATGTTCGTAATGAATGCCTCTACAAATCTTGTTATGGTCAAAACCACGCCAGACTTACCGTTTTTGAGAAAAAATATGTGCATCGCACAATAACATACATATTTTTAGCTAAAAGTATGGCATAATTTGGTTTATTTTCATTTTCTCGGAAACTACTAGGCCTAGAATTAAGATTTTTGGTTTAAAATGTTCGTAATGAATGCCTCTACAAATCTTGTTATGGTCAAAACCACGCCAGACTTACCGTTTTTGAGAAAAAATATGTGTATCGCACAATAACATACATATTTTTACATATTTTCAGCTAAAAGTATGGCATAATTTGGTTTATTTTCATTTTCTCGGAAACTACTAGGCCTAGAATTAAGATTTTTGGTTTAAAATGTTCGTAATGAATGCCTCTACAAATCTTGTTATGGTCAAAACCACGCCAGACTTACCGTTTTTGAGAAAAAATATGTGTATCGCACAATAACATACATATTTTTACATATTTTCAGCTAAAAGTATGGCATAATTTGGTTTATTTCCATTTTCTCGGAAACTACTACGCCTAGAATTAAGATTTTTAGTTTAAAATGTTCGTAATGAATGCCTCTACAAATCTTGTTATGGTCAAAACCACGCCAGACTTACCGTTTTTGAGAAAAAATATGTGTATCGCACAATAACATACATATTTTTACATATTTTCAGCTAAAAGTATGGCATAATTTGGTTTATTTCCATTTTCTCGGAAACTACTAGGCCTAGAATTAAGATTTTTGGTTTAAAATGTTCGTAATGAATGCCTCTACAAATCTTGTTATGGTCAAAACCACGCCAGACTTACCGTTTTTGAGAAAAAATATGTGCATCGCACAATAACATACATATTTTTAGCTAAAAGTATGGCATAATTTGGTTTATTTTCATTTTCTCGGAAACTACTAGGCCTAGAATTAAGATTTTTGGTTTAAAATGTTCGTAATGAATGCCTCTACAAATCTTGTTATGGTCAAAACCACGCCAGACTTACCGTTTTTGAGAAAAAATATGTGTATCGCACAATAACATACATATTTTTACATATTTTCAGCTAAAAGTATGGCATAATTTGGTTTATTTCCATTTTCTCGGAAACTACTAGGCCTAGAATTAAGATTTTTGGTTTAAAATGTTCGTAATGAATGCCTCTACAAATCTTGTTATGGTCAAAACCACGCCAGACTTACCGTTTTTGAGAAAAAATATGTGTATCGCACAATAACATACATATTTTTACATATTTTCAGCTAAAAGTATGGCATAATTTGGTTTATTTCCATTTTCTCGGAAACTACTAGGCCTAGAATTAAGATTTTTGGTTTAAAATGTTCGTAATGAATGCCTCTACAAATCTTGTTATGGTCAAAACCACGCCAGACTTACCGTTTTTGAGAAAAAATATGTGTATCGCACAATAACATACATATTTTTACATATTTTCAGCTAAAAGTATGGCATAATTTGGTTTATTTCCATTTTCTCGGAAACTACTAGGCCTAGAATTAAGATTTTTGGTTTAAAATGTTCGTAATGAATGCCTCTACAAATCTTGTTATGGTCAAAACCACGCCAGACTTACCGTTTTTGAGAAAAAATATGTGCATCGCACAATAACATACATATTTTTAGCTAAAAGTATGGCATAATTTGGTTTATTTCCATTTTCTCGGAAACTACTAGGCCTAGAATTAAGATTTTTGGTTTAAAATGTTCGTAATGAATGCCTCTACAAATCTTGTTATGGTCAAAACCACGCCAGACTTACCGTTTTTGAGAAAAAATATGTGTATCGCACAATAACATACATATTTTTACATATTTTCAGCTAAAAGTATGGCATAATTTGGTTTATTTCCATTTTCTCGGAAACTACTAGGCCTAGAATTAAGATTTTTGGTTTAAAATGTTCGTAATGAATGCCTCTACAAATCTTGTTATGGTCAAAACCACGCCAGACTTACCGTTTTTGAGAAAAAATATGTGCATCGCACAATAACATACATATTTTTAGCTAAAAGTATGGCATAATTTGGTTTATTTCCATTTTCTCGGAAACTACTAGGCCTAGAATTAAGATTTTTGGTTTAAAATGTTCGTAATGAATGCCTCTACAAATCTTGTTATGGTCAAAACCACGCCAGACTTACCGTTTTTGAGAAAAAATATGTGTATCGCACAATAACATACATATTTTTACATATTTTCAGCTAAAAGTATGGCATAATTTGGTTTATTTCCATTTTCTCGGAAACTACTAGGCCTAGAATTAAGATTTTTGGTTTAAAATGTTCGTAATGAATGCCTCTACAAATCTTGTTATGGTCAAAACCACGCCAGACTTACCGTTTTTGAGAAAAAATATGTGTATCGCACAATAACATACATATTTTTACATATTTTCAGCTAAAAGTATGGCATAATTTGGTTTATTTTCATTTTCTCGGAAACTACTAGGCCTAGAATTAAGATTTTTGGTTTAAAATGTTCGTAATGAATGCCTCTACAAATCTTGTTATGGTCAAAACCACGCCAGACTTACCGTTTTTGAGAAAAAATATGTGCATCGCACAATAACATACATATTTTTAGCTAAAAGTATGGCATAATTTGGTTTATTTCCATTTTCTCGGAAACTACTAGGCCTAGAATTAAGATTTTTGGTTTAAAATGTTCGTAATGAATGCCTCTACAAATCTTGTTATGGTCAAAACCACGCCAGACTTACCGTTTTTGAGAAAAAATATGTGTATCGCACAATAACATACATATTTTTACATATTTTCAGCTAAAAGTATGGCATAATTTGGTTTATTTCCATTTTCTCGGAAACTACTAGGCCTAGAATTAAGATTTTTGGTTTAAAATGTTCGTAATGAATGCCTCTACAAATCGTGTTATGGTCAAAACCACGCCAGACTTACCGTTTTTGAGAAAAAATATGTGTATCGCACAATAACATACATATTTTTACATATTTTCAGCTAAAAGTATGGCATAATTTGGTTTATTTCCATTTTCTCGGAAACTACTAGGCCTAGAATTAAGATTTTTGGTTTAAAATGTTCGTAATGAATGCCTCTACAAATCTTGTTATGGTCAAAACCACGCCAGACTTACCGTTTTTGAGAAAAAATATGTGTATCGCACAATAACATACATATTTTTACATATTTTCAGCTAAAAGTATGGCATAATTTGGTTTATTTTCATTTTCTCGGAAACTACTAGGCCTAGAATTAAGATTTTTGGTTTAAAATGTTCGTAATGAATGCCTCTACAAATCTTGTTATGGTCAAAACCACGCCAGACTTACCGTTTTTGAGAAAAAATATGTGTATCGCACAATAACATACATATTTTTACATATTTTCAGCTAAAAGTATGGCATAATTTGGTTTATTTCCATTTTCTCGGAAACTACTAGGCCTAGAATTAAGATTTTTGGTTTAAAATGTTCGTAATGAATGCCTCTACAAATCTTGTTATGGTCAAAACCACGCCAGACTTACCGTTTTTGAGAAAAAATATGTGTATCGCACAATAACATACATATTTTTACATATTTTCAGCTAAAAGTATGGCATAATTTGGTTTATTTCCATTTTCTCGGAAACTACTAGGCCTAGAATTAAGATTTTTGGTTTAAAATGTTCGTAATGAATGCCTCTACAAATCTTGTTATGGTCAAAACCACGCCAGACTTACCGTTTTTGAGAAAAAATATGTGCATCGCACAATAACATACATATTTTTAGCTAAAAGTATGGCATAATTTGGTTTATTTCCATTTTCTCGGAAACTACTAGGCCTAGAATTAAGATTTTTGGTTTAAAATGTTCGTAATGAATGCCTCTACAAATCTTGTTATGGTCAAAACCACGCCAGACTTACCGTTTTTGAGAAAAAATATGTGCATCGCACAATAACATACATATTTTTAGCTAAAAGTATGGCATAATTTGGTTTATTTCCATTTTCTCGGAAACTACTAGGCCTAGAATTAAGATTTTTGGTTTAAAATGTTCGTAATGAATGCCTCTACAAATCTTGTTATGGTCAAAACCACGCCAGACTTACAGTTTTTGAGAAAAAATATGTGCATCGCACAATAACATACATATTTTTAGCTAAAAGTATGGCATAATTTGGTTTATTTTCATTTTCTCGGAAACTACTAGGCCTAGAATTAAGATTTTTGGTTTAAAATGTTCGTAATGAATGCCTCTACAAATCTTGTTATGGTCAAAACCACGCCAGACTTACCGTTTTTGAGAAAAAATATGTGCATCGCACAATAACATACATATTTTTAGCTAAAAGTATGGCATAATTTGGTTTATTTTCATTTTCTCGGAAACTACTAGGCCTAGAATTAAGATTTTTGGTTTAAAATGTTCGTAATGAATGCCTCTACAAATCTTGTTATGGTCAAAACCACGCCAGACTTACCGTTTTTGAGAAAAAATATGTGTATCGCACAATAACATACATATTTTTACATATTTTCAGCTAAAAGTATGGCATAATTTGGTTTATTTTCATTTTCTCGGAAACTACTAGGCCTAGAATTAAGATTTTTGGTTTAAAATGTTCGTAATGAATGCCTCTACAAATCTTGTTATGGTCAAAACCACGCCAGACTTACCGTTTTTGAGAAAAAATATGTGTATCGCACAATAACATACATATTTTTACATATTTTCAGCTAAAAGTATGGCATAATTTGGTTTATTTCCATTTTCTCGGAAACTACTAGGCCTAGAATTAAGATTTTTGGTTTAAAATGTTCGTAATGAATGCCTCTACAAATCTTGTTATGGTCAAAACCACGCCAGACTTACCGTTTTTGAGAAAAAATATGTGTATCGCACAATAACATACATATTTTTACATATTTTCAGCTAAAAGTATGGCATAATTTGGTTTATTTCCATTTTCTCGGAAACTACTAGGCCTAGAATTAAGATTTTTGGTTTAAAATGTTCGTAATGAATGCCTCTACAAATCTTGTTATGGTCAAAACCACGCCAGACTTACCGTTTTTGAGAAAAAATATGTGCATCGCACAATAACATACATATTTTTAGCTAAAAGTATGGCATAATTTGGTTTATTTTCATTTTCTCGGAAACTACTAGGCCTAGAATTAAGATTTTTGGTTTAAAATGTTCGTAATGAATGCCTCTACAAATCTTGTTATGGTCAAAACCACGCCAGACTTACCGTTTTTGAGAAAAAATATGTGTATCGCACAATAACATACATATTTTTACATATTTTCAGCTAAAAGTATGGCATAATTTGGTTTATTTCCATTTTCTCGGAAACTACTAGGCCTAGAATTAAGATTTTTGGTTTAAAATGTTCGTAATGAATGCCTCTACAAATCTTGTTATGGTCAAAACCACGCCAGACTTACCGTTTTTGAGAAAAAATATGTGTATCGCACAATAACATACATATTTTTACATATTTTCAGCTAAAAGTATGGCATAATTTGGTTTATTTCCATTTTCTCGGAAACTACTAGGCCTAGAATTAAGATTTTTGGTTTAAAATGTTCGTAATGAATGCCTCTACAAATCTTGTTATGGTCAAAACCACGCCAGACTTACCGTTTTTGAGAAAAAATATGTGTATCGCACAATAACATACATATTTTTACATATTTTCAGCTAAAAGTATGGCATAATTTGGTTTATTTCCATTTTCTCGGAAACTACTAGGCCTAGAATTAAGATTTTTGGTTTAAAATGTTCGTAATGAATGCCTCTACAAATCTTGTTATGGTCAAAACCACGCCAGACTTACCGTTTTTGAGAAAAAATATGTGCATCGCACAATAACATACATATTTTTAGCTAAAAGTATGGCATAATTTGGTTTATTTCCATTTTCTCGGAAACTACTAGGCCTAGAATTAAGATTTTTGGTTTAAAATGTTCGTAATGAATGCCTCTACAAATCTTGTTATGGTCAAAACCACGCCAGACTTACCGTTTTTGAGAAAAAATATGTGTATCGCACAATAACATACATATTTTTACATATTTTCAGCTAAAAGTATGGCATAATTTGGTTTATTTCCATTTTCTCGGAAACTACTAGGCCTAGAATTAAGATTTTTGGTTTAAAATGTTCGTAATGAATGCCTCTACAAATCTTGTTATGGTCAAAACCACGCCAGACTTACCGTTTTTGAGAAAAAATATGTGCATCGCACAATAACATACATATTTTTAGCTAAAAGTATGGCATAATTTGGTTTATTTCCATTTTCTCGGAAACTACTAGGCCTAGAATTAAGATTTTTGGTTTAAAATGTTCGTAATGAATGCCTCTACAAATCTTGTTATGGTCAAAACCACGCCAGACTTACCGTTTTTGAGAAAAAATATGTGTATCGCACAATAACATACATATTTTTACATATTTTCAGCTAAAAGTATGGCATAATTTGGTTTATTTCCATTTTCTCGGAAACTACTAGGCCTAGAATTAAGATTTTTGGTTTAAAATGTTCGTAATGAATGCCTCTACAAATCTTGTTATGGTCAAAACCACGCCAGACTTACCGTTTTTGAGAAAAAATATGTGTATCGCACAATAACATACATATTTTTACATATTTTCAGCTAAAAGTATGGCATAATTTGGTTTATTTTCATTTTCTCGGAAACTACTAGGCCTAGAATTAAGATTTTTGGTTTAAAATGTTCGTAATGAATGCCTCTACAAATCTTGTTATGGTCAAAACCACGCCAGACTTACCGTTTTTGAGAAAAAATATGTGCATCGCACAATAACATACATATTTTTAGCTAAAAGTATGGCATAATTTGGTTTATTTCCATTTTCTCGGAAACTACTAGGCCTAGAATTAAGATTTTTGGTTTAAAATGTTCGTAATGAATGCCTCTACAAATCTTGTTATGGTCAAAACCACGCCAGACTTACCGTTTTTGAGAAAAAATATGTGTATCGCACAATAACATACATATTTTTACATATTTTCAGCTAAAAGTATGGCATAATTTGGTTTATTTCCATTTTCTCGGAAACTACTAGGCCTAGAATTAAGATTTTTGGTTTAAAATGTTCGTAATGAATGCCTCTACAAATCGTGTTATGGTCAAAACCACGCCAGACTTACCGTTTTTGAGAAAAAATATGTGTATCGCACAATAACATACATATTTTTACATATTTTCAGCTAAAAGTATGGCATAATTTGGTTTATTTCCATTTTCTCGGAAACTACTAGGCCTAGAATTAAGATTTTTGGTTTAAAATGTTCGTAATGAATGCCTCTACAAATCTTGTTATGGTCAAAACCACGCCAGACTTACCGTTTTTGAGAAAAAATATGTGTATCGCACAATAACATACATATTTTTACATATTTTCAGCTAAAAGTATGGCATAATTTGGTTTATTTTCATTTTCTCGGAAACTACTAGGCCTAGAATTAAGATTTTTGGTTTAAAATGTTCGTAATGAATGCCTCTACAAATCTTGTTATGGTCAAAACCACGCCAGACTTACCGTTTTTGAGAAAAAATATGTGTATCGCACAATAACATACATATTTTTACATATTTTCAGCTAAAAGTATGGCATAATTTGGTTTATTTCCATTTTCTCGGAAACTACTAGGCCTAGAATTAAGATTTTTGGTTTAAAATGTTCGTAATGAATGCCTCTACAAATCTTGTTATGGTCAAAACCACGCCAGACTTACCGTTTTTGAGAAAAAATATGTGTATCGCACAATAACATACATATTTTTACATATTTTCAGCTAAAAGTATGGCATAATTTGGTTTATTTCCATTTTCTCGGAAACTACTAGGCCTAGAATTAAGATTTTTGGTTTAAAATGTTCGTAATGAATGCCTCTACAAATCTTGTTATGGTCAAAACCACGCCAGACTTACCGTTTTTGAGAAAAAATATGTGCATCGCACAATAACATACATATTTTTAGCTAAAAGTATGGCATAATTTGGTTTATTTCCATTTTCTCGGAAACTACTAGGCCTAGAATTAAGATTTTTGGTTTAAAATGTTCGTAATGAATGCCTCTACAAATCTTGTTATGGTCAAAACCACGCCAGACTTACCGTTTTTGAGAAAAAATATGTGCATCGCACAATAACATACATATTTTTAGCTAAAAGTATGGCATAATTTGGTTTATTTCCATTTTCTCGGAAACTACTAGGCCTAGAATTAAGATTTTTGGTTTAAAATGTTCGTAATGAATGCCTCTACAAATCTTGTTATGTTCAAAACCACGCCAGACTTACCGTTTTTGAGAAAAAATATGTGTATCGGACAATAACATACATATTTTTACATATTTTCAGCTAAAAGTATGGCATAATTTGGTTTATTTCCATTTTCTCGGAAACTACTAGGCCTAGAATTAAGATTTTTGGTTTAAAATGTTCGTAATGAATGCCTCTACAAATCTTGTTATGGTCAAAACCACGCCAGACTTACCGTTTTTGAGAAAAAATATGTGCATCGCACAATAACATACATATTTTTAGCTAAAAGTATGGCATAATTTGGTTTATTTCCATTTTCTCGGAAACTACTAGGCCTAGAATTAAGATTTTTGGTTTAAAATGTTCGTAATGAATGCCTCTACAAATCTTGTTATGGTCAAAACCACGCCAGACTTACCGTTTTTGAGAAAAAATATGTGTATCGCACAATAACATACATATTTTTACATATTTTCAGCTAAAAGTATGGCATAATTTGGTTTATTTCCATTTTCTCGGAAACTACTAGGCCTAGAATTAAGATTTTTGGTTTAAAATGTTCGTAATGAATGCCTCTACAAATCTTGTTATGGTCAAAACCACGCCAGACTTACCGTTTTTGAGAAAAAATATGTGTATCGCACAATAACATACATATTTTTACATATTTTCAGCTAAAAGTATGGCATAATTTGGTTTATTTCCATTTTCTCGGAAACTACTAGGCCTAGAATTAAGATTTTTGGTTTAAAATGTTCGTAATGAATGCCTCTACAAATCTTGTTATGGTCAAAACCACGCCAGACTTACCGTTTTTGAGAAAAAATATGTGCACCGCACAATAACATACATATTTTTAGCTAAAAGTATGGCATAATTTGGTTTATTTCCATTTTCTCGGAAACTACTAGGCCTAGAATTAAGATTTTTGGTTTAAAATGTTCGTAATGAATGCCTCTACAAATCTTGTTATGGTCAAAACCACGCCAGACTTACCGTTTTTGAGAAAAAATATGTGTATCGCACAATAACATACATATTTTTACATATTTTCAGCTAAAAGTATGGCATAATTTGGTTTATTTTCATTTTCTCGGAAACTAGTAGGCCTAGAATTAAGATTTTTGGTTTAAAATGTTCGTAATGAATGCCTCTACAAATCTTGTTATGGTCAAAACCACGCCAGACTTACCGTTTTTGAGAAAAAATATGTGCATCGCACAATAACATACATATTTTTAGCTAAAAGTATGGCATAATTTGGTTTATTTCCATTTTCTCGGAAACTACTAGGCCTAGAATTAAGATTTTTGGTTTAAAATGTTCGTAATGAATGCCTCTACAAATCTTGTTATGGTCAAAACCACGCCAGACTTACCGTTTTTGAGAAAAAATATGTGTATCGCACAATAACATACATATTTTTACATATTTTCAGCTAAAAGTATGGCATAATTTGGTTTATTTCCATTTTCTCGGAAACTACTAGGCCTAGAATTAAGATTTTTGGTTTAAAATGTTCGTAATGAATGCCTCTACAAATCGTGTTATGGTCAAAACCACGCCAGACTTACCGTTTTTGAGAAAAAATATGTGTATCGCACAATAACATACATATTTTTACATATTTTCAGCTAAAAGTATGGCATAATTTGGTTTATTTCCATTTTCTCGGAAACTACTAGGCCTAGAATTAAGATTTTTGGTTTAAAATGTTCGTAATGAATGCCTCTACAAATCTTGTTATGGTCAAAACCACGCCAGACTTACCGTTTTTGAGAAAAAATATGTGTATCGCACAATAACATACATATTTTTACATATTTTCAGCTAAAAGTATGGCATAATTTGGTTTATTTTCATTTTCTCGGAAACTACTAGGCCTAGAATTAAGATTTTTGGTTTAAAATGTTCGTAATGAATGCCTCTACAAATCTTGTTATGGTCAAAACCACGCCAGACATACCGTTTTTGAGAAAAAATATGTGTATCGCACAATAACATACATATTTTTACATATTTTCAGCTAAAAGTATGGCATAATTTGGTTTATTTCCATTTTCTCGGAAACTACTAGGCCTAGAATTAAGATTTTTGGTTTAAAATGTTCGTAATGAATGCCTCTACATATCTTGTTATGGTCAAAACCACGCCAGACTTACCGTTTTTGAGAAAAAATATGTGTATCGCACAATAACATACATATTTTTACATATTTTCAGCTAAAAGTATGGCATAATTTGGTTTATTTCCATTTTCTCGGAAACTACTAGGCCTAGAATTAAGATTTTTGGTTTAAAATGTTCGTAATGAATGCCTCTACAAATCTTGTTATGGTCAAAACCACGCCAGACTTACCGTTTTTGAGAAAAAATATGTGCATCGCACAATAACATACATATTTTTAGCTAAAAGTATGGCATAATTTGGTTTATTTTCATTTTCTCGGAAACTACTAGGCCTAGAATTAAGATTTTTGGTTTAAAATGTTCGTAATGAATGCCTCTACAAATCTTGTTATGGTCAAAACCACGCCAGACTTACCGTTTTTGAGAAAAAATATGTGTATCGCACAATAACATACATATTTTTACATATTTTCAGCTAAAAGTATGGCATAATTTGGTTTATTTCCATTTTCTCGGAAACTACTAGGCCTAGAATTAAGATTTTTGGTTTAAAATGTTCGTAATGAATGCCTCTACAAATCTTGTTATGGTCAAAACCACGCCAGACTTACCGTTTTTGAGAAAAAATATGTGCATCGCACAATAACATACATATTTTTAGCTAAAAGTATGGCATAATTTGGTTTATTTTCATTTTCTCGGAAACTACTAGGCCTAGAATTAAGATTTTTGGTTTAAAATGTTCGTAATGAATGCCTCTACAAATCTTGTTATGGTCAAAACCACGCCAGACTTACCGTTTTTGAGAAAAAATATGTGCATCGCACAATAACATACATATTTTTAGCTAAAAGTATGGCATAATTTGGTTTATTTCCATTTTCTCGGAAACTACTAGGCCTAGAATTAAGATTTTTGGTTTAAAATGTTCGTAATGAATGCCTCTACAAATCTTGTTATGGTCAAAACCACGCCAGACTTACCGTTTTTGAGAAAAAATATGTGTATCGCACAATAACATACATATTTTTACATATTTTCAGCTAAAAGTATGGCATAATTTGGTTTATTTCCATTTTCTCGGAAACTACTAGGCCTAGAATTAAGATTTTTGGTTTAAAATGTTCGTAATGAATGCCTCTACAAATCTTGTTATGGTCAAAACCACGCCAGACTTACCGTTTTTGAGAAAAAATATGTGTATCGCACAATAACATACATATTTTTACATATTTTCAGCTAAAAGTATGGCATAATTTGGTTTATTTCCATTTTCTCGGAAACTACTAGGCCTAGAATTAAGATTTTTGGTTTAAAATGTTCGTAATGAATGCCTCTACAAATCTTGCTATGGTCAAAACCACGCCAGACTTACCGTTTTTGAGAAAAAATATGTGTATCGCACAATAACATACATATTTTTACATATTTTCAGCTAAAAGTATGGCATAATTTGGTTTATTTCCATTTTCTCGGAAACTACTAGGCCTAGAATTAAGATTTTTGGTTTAAAATGTTCGTAATGAATGCCTCTACAAATCTTGTTATGGTCAAAACCACGCCAGACTTACCGTTTTTGAGAAAAAATATGTGTATCGCACAATAACATACATATTTTTACATATTTTCAGCTAAAAGTATGGCATAATTTGGTTTATTTCCATTTTCTCGGAAACTACTAGGCCTAGAATTAAGATTTTTGGTTTAAAATGTTCGTAATGAATGCCTCTACAAATCTTGTTATGGTCAAAACCACGCCAGACTTACCGTTTTTGAGAAAAAATATGTGTATCGCACAATAACATACATATTTTTACATATTTTCAGCTAAAAGTATGGCATAATTTGGTTTATTTCCATTTTCTCGGAAACTACTAGGCCTAGAATTAAGATTTTTGGTTTATTTTTGGTTCGTAATGAATGCCTCTACAAATCTTGTTATGGTCAAAACCACGCCAGACTTACCGTTTTTGAGAAAAAATATGTGTATCGCACAATAACATACATATTTTTACATATTTTCAGCTAAAAGTATGGCATAATTTGGTTTATTTCCATTTTCTCGGAAACTACTAGGCCTAGAATTAAGATTTTTGGTTTAAAATGTTCGTAATGAATGCCTCTACAAATCTTGTTATGGTCAAAACCACGCCAGACTTACCGTTTTTGAGAAAAAATATGTGCATCGCACAATAACATACATATTTTTAGCTAAAAGTATGGCATAATTTGGTTTATTTCCATTTTCTCGGAAACTACTAGGCCTAGAATTAAGATTTTTGGTTTAAAATGTTCGTAATGAATGCCTCTACAAATCTTGTTATGGTCAAAACCACGCCAGACTTACCGATTTTGAGAAAAAATATGTGCATCGCACAATAACATACATATTTTTAGCTAAAAGTATGGCATAATTTGGTTTATTTTCATTTTCTCGGAAACTACTAGGCCTAGAATTAAGATTTTTGGTTTAAAATGTTCGTAATGAATGCCTCTACAAATCTTGTTATGGTCAAAACCACGCCAGACTTACCGTTTTTGAGAAAAAATATGTGTATCGCACAATAACATACATATTTTTACATATTTTCAGCTAAAAGTATGGCATAATTTGGTTTATTTCCATTTTCTCGGAAACTACTAGGCCTAGAATTAAGATTTTTGGTTTAAAATGTTCGTAATGAATGCCTCTACAAATCTTGTTATGGTCAAAACCACGCCAGACTTACCGTTTTTGAGAAAAAATATGTGCATCGCACAATAACATACATATTTTTAGCTAAAAGTATGGCATAATTTGGTTTATTTTCATTTTCTCGGAAACTACTAGGCCTAGAATTAAGATTTTTGGTTTAAAATGTTCGTAATGAATGCCTCTACAAATCTTGTTATGGTCAAAACCACGCCAGACTTACCGTTTTTGAGAAAAAATATGTGCATCGCACAATAACATACATATTTTTAGCTAAAAGTATGGCATAATTTGGTTTATTTCCATTTTCTCGGAAACTACTAGGCCTAGAATTAAGATTTTTGGTTTAAAATGTTCGTAATGAATGCCTCTACAAATCTTGTTATGGTCAAAACCACGCCAGACTTACCGTTTTTGAGAAAAAATATGTGTATCGCACAATAACATACATATTTTTACATATTTTCAGCTAAAAGTATGGCATAATTTGGTTTATTTCCATTTTCTCGGAAACTACTAGGCCTAGAATTAAGATTTTTGGTTTAAAATGTTCGTAATGAATGCCTCTACAAATCTTGTTATGGTCAAAACCACGCCAGACTTACCGTTTTTGAGAAAAAATATGTGTATCGCACAATAACATACATATTTTTACATATTTTCAGCTAAAAGTATGGCATAATTTGGTTTATTTCCATTTTCTCGGAAACTACTAGGCCTAGAATTAAGATTTTTGGTTTAAAATGTTCGTAATGAATGCCTCTACAAATCTTGTTATGGTCAAAACCACGCCAGACTTACCGTTTTTGAGAAAAAATATGTGTATCGCACAATAACATACATATTTTTACATATTTTCAGCTAAAAGTATGGCATAATTTGGTTTATTTCCATTTTCTCGGAAACTACTAGGCCTAGAATTAAGATTTTTGGTTTAAAATGTTCGTAATGAATGCCTCTACAAATCTTGTTATGGTCAAAACCACGCCAGACTTACCGTTTTTGAGAAAAAATATGTGTATCGCACAATAACATACATATTTTTACATATTTTCAGCTAAAAGTATGGCATAATTTGGTTTATTTCCATTTTCTCGGAAACTACTAGGCCTAGAATTAAGATTTTTGGTTTAAAATGTTCGTAATGAATGCCTCTACAAATCTTGTTATGGTCAAAACCACGCCAGACTTACCGTTTTTGAGAAAAAATATGTGCATCGCACAATAACATACATATTTTTAGCTAAAAGTATGGCATAATTTGGTTTATTTCCATTTTCTCGGAAACTACTAGGCCTAGAATTAAGATTTTTGGTTTAAAATGTTCGTAATGAATGCCTCTACAAATCTTGTTATGGTCAAAACCACGCCAGACTTACCCTTTTTGAGAAAAAATATGTGCATCGCACAATAACATACATATTTTTAGCTAAAAGTATGGCATAATTTGGTTTATTTCCATTTTCTCGGAAACTACTAGGCCTAGAATTAAGATTTTTGGTTTAAAATGTTCGTAATGAATGCCTCTACAAATCTTGTTATGGTCAAAACCACGCCAGACTTACCCTTTTTGAGAAAAAATATGTGCATCGCACAATAACATACATATTTTTACATATTTTTAGCTAAAAGTATGGCATAATTTGGTTTATTTCCATTTTCTCGGAAACTACTAGGCCTAGAATTAAGATTTTTGGTTTAAAATGTTCGTAATGAATGCCTCTACAAATCTTGTTATGGTCAAAACCACGCCAGACTTACCGTTTTTGAGAAAAAATATGTGTATCGCACAATAACATACATATTTTTACATATTTTCAGCTAAAAGTATGGCATAATTTGGTTTATTTCCATTTTCTCGGAAACTACTAGGCCTAGAATTAAGATTTTTGGTTTAAAATGTTCGTAATGAATGCCTCTACAAATCTTGTTATGGTCAAAACCACGCCAGACTTACCGTTTTTGAGAAAAAATATGTGTATCGCACAATAACATACATATTTTTACATATTTTCAGCTAAAAGTATGGCATAATTTGGTTTATTTCCATTTTCTCGGAAACTACTAGGCCTAGAATTAAGATTTTTGGTTTATTTTTGGTTCGTAATGAATGCCTCTACAAATCTTGTTATGGTCAAAACCACGCCAGACTTACCGTTTTTGAGAAAAAATATGTGTATCGCACAATAACATACATATTTTTACATATTTTTAGCTAAAAGTATGGCATAATTTGGTTTATTTCCATTTTCTCGGAAACTACTAGGCCTAGAATTAAGATTTTTGGTTTAAAATGTTCGTAATGAATGCCTCTACAAATCTTGTTAGGGTCAAAACCACGCCAGACTTACCGTTTTTGAGAAAAAATATGTGCATCGCACAATAACATACATATTTTTAGCTAAAAGTATGGCATAATTTGGTTTATTTTCATTTTCTCGGAAACTACTAGGCCTAGAATTAAGATTTTTGGTTTAAAATGTTCGTAATGAATGCCTCTACAAATCTTGTTATGGTCAAAACCACGCCAGACTTACCGTTTTTGAGAAAAAATATGTGCATCGCACAATAAAATACATATTTTTACATATTTTCAGCTAAAAGTATGGCATAATTTGGTTTATTTTCATTTTCTCGGAAACTACTAGGCCTAGAATTAAGATTTTTGGTTTAAAATGTTCGTAATGAATGCCTCTACAAATCTTGTTATGGTCAAAACCACGCCAGACTTACCGTTTTTGAGAAAAAATATGTGTATCGCACAATAACATACATATTTTTACATATTTTCAGCTAAAAGTATGGCATAATTTGGTTTATTTCCATTTTCTCGGAAACTACTAGGCCTAGAATTAAGATTTTTGGTTTAAAATGTTCGTAATGAATGCCTCTACAAATCTTGTTATGGTCAAAACCACGCCAGACTTACCGTTTTTGAGAAAAAATATGTGTATCGCACAATAACATACATATTTTTACATATTTTCAGCTAAAAGTATGGCATAATTTGGTTTATTTCCATTTTCTCGGAAACTACTAGGCATAGAATTAAGATTTTTGGTTTAAAATGTTCGTAATGAATGCCTCTACAAATCTTGTTATGGTCAAAACCACGCCAGACTTACCGTTTTTGAGAAAAAATATGTGTATCGCACAATAACATACATATTTTTACATATTTTCAGCTAAAAGTATGGCATAATTTGGTTTATTTCCATTTTCTCGGAAACTACTAGGCCTAGAATTAAGATTTTTGGTTTAAAATGTTTGTAATGAATGCCTCTACAAATCTTGTTATGGTCAAAACCACGCCAGACTTACCGTTTTTGAGAAAAAATATGTGTATCGCACAATAACATACATATTTTTACATATTTTCAGCTAAAAGTATGGCATAATTTGGTTTATTTCCATTTTCTCGGAAACTACTAGGCTTAGAATTAAGATTTTTGGTTTAAAATGTTCGTAATGAATGCCTCTACAAATCTTGTTATGGTCAAAACCACGCCAGACTTACCGTTTTTGAGAAAAAATATGTGCATCGCACAATAACATACATATTTTTACATATTTTCAGCTAAAAGTATGGCATAATTTGGTTTATTTTCATTTTCTCGGAAACTACTAGGCCTAGAATTAAGATTTTTGGTTTAAAATGTTCGTAATGAATGCCTCTACAAATCTTGTTATGGTCAAAACCACGCCAGACTTACCGTTTTTGAGAAAAAATATGTGTATCGCACAATAACATACATATTTTTACATATTTTCAGCTAAAAGTATGGCATAATTTGGTTTATTTTCATTTTCTCGGAAACTACTAGGCCTAGAATTAAGATTTTTGGTTTAAAATGTTCGTAATGAATGCCTCTACAAATCTTGTTATGGTCAAAACCACGCCAGACTTACCGTTTTTGAGAAAAAATATGTGCATCGCACAATAACATACATATTTTTAGCTAAAAGTATGGCATAATTTGGTTTATTTTCATTTTCTCGGAAACTACTAGGCCTAGAATTAAGATTTTTGGTTTAAAATGTTCGTAATGAATGCCTCTACAAATCTTGTTATGGTCAAAACCACGCCAGACTTACCGTTTTTGAGAAAAAATATGTGCATCGCACAATAACATACATATTTTTAGCTAAAAGTATGGCATAATTTGGTTTATTTTCATTTTCTCGGAAACTAGTAGGCCTAGAATTAAGATTTTTGGTTTAAAATGTTCGTAATGAATGCCTCTACAAATCTTGTTATGGTCAAAACCACGCCAGACTTACCGTTTTTGAGAAAAAATATGTGCATCGCACAATAACATACATATTTTTAGCTAAAAGTATGGCATAATTTGGTTTATTTCCATTTTCTCGGAAACTACTAGGCCTAGAATTAAGATTTTTGGTTTAAAATGTTCGTAATGAATGCCTCTACAAATCTTGTTATGGTCAAAACCACGCCAGACTTACCGATTTTGAGAAAAAATATGTGCATCGCACAATAACATACATATTTTTAGCTAAAAGTATGGCATAATTTGGTTTATTTCCATTTTCTCGGAAACTACTAGGCCTAGAATTAAGATTTTTGGTTTAAAATGTTCGTAATGAATGCCTCTACAAATCTTGTTATGGTCAAAACCACGCCAGACTTACCGTTTTTGAGAAAAAATATGTGTATCGCACAATAACATACATATTTTTACATATTTTCAGCTAAAAGTATGGCATAATTTGGTTTATTTCCATTTTCTCGGAAACTACTAGGCCTAGAATTAAGATTTTTGGTTTAAAATGTTCGTAATGAATGCCTCTACAAATCTTGTTATGGTCAAAACCACGCCAGACTTACCGTTTTTGAGAAAAAATATGTGTATCGCACAATAACATACATATTTTTACATATTTTCAGCTAAAAGTATGGCATAATTTGGTTTATTTCCATTTTCTCGGAAACTACTAGGCATAGAATTAAGATTTTTGGTTTAAAATGTTCGTAATGAATGCCTCTACAAATCTTGTTATGGTCAAAACCACGCCAGACTTACCGTTTTTGAGAAAAAATATGTGTATCGCACAATAACATACATATTTTTACATATTTTCAGCTAAAAGTATGGCATAATTTGGTTTATTTCCATTTTCTCGGAAACTACTAGGCCTAGAATTAAGATTTTTGGTTTAAAATGTTCGTAATGAATGCCTCTACAAATCTTGTTATGGTCAAAACCACGCCAGACTTACCGTTTTTGAGAAAAAATATGTGTATCGCACAATAACATACATATTTTTACATATTTTCAGCTAAAAGTATGGCATAATTTGGTTTATTTCCATTTTCTCGGAAACTACTAGGCCTAGAATTAAGATTTTTGGTTTATTTTTGGTTCGTAATGAATGCCTCTACAAATCTTGTTATGGTCAAAACCACGCCAGACTTACCGTTTTTGAGAAAAAATATGTGTATCGCACAATAACATACATATTTTTACATATTTTCAGCTAAAAGTATGGCATAATTTGGTTTATTTCCATTTTCTCGGAAACTACTAGGCCTAGAATTAAGATTTTTGGTTTAAAATGTTCGTAATGAATGCCTCTACAAATCTTGTTATGGTCAAAACCACGCCAGACTTACCGTTTTTGAGAAAAAATATGTGCATCGCACAATAACATACATATTTTTAGCTAAAAGTATGGCATAATTTGGTTTATTTCCATTTTCTCGGAAACTACTAGGCCTAGAATTAAGATTTTTGGTTTAAAATGTTCGTAATGAATGCCTCTACAAATCTTGTTATGGTCAAAACCACGCCAGACTTACCGTTTTTGAGAAAAAATATGTGTATCGCACAATAACATACATATTTTTACATATTTTCAGCTAAAAGTATGGCATAATTTGGTTTATTTCCATTTTCTCGGAAACTACTAGGCCTAGAATTAAGATTTTTGGTTTAAAATGTTCGTAATGAATGCCTCTACAAATCTTGTTATGGTCAAAACCACGCCAGACTTACCGTTTTTGAGAAAAAATATGTGCATCGCACAATAACATACATATTTTTAGCTAAAAGTATGGCATAATTTGGTTTATTTTCATTTTCTCGGAAACTACTAGGCCTAGAATTAAGATTTTTGGTTTAAAATGTTCGTAATGAATGCCTCTACAAATCTTGTTATGGTCAAAACCACGCCAGACTTACCGTTTTTGAGAAAAAATATGTGCATCGCACAATAACATACATATTTTTAGCTAAAAGTATGGCATAAATTGGTTTATTTCCATTTTCTCGGAAACTACTAGGCCTAGAATTAAGATTTTTGGTTTAAAATGTTCGTAATGAATGCCTCTACAAATCTTGTTATGGTCAAAACCACGCCAGACTTACCGTTTTTGAGAAAAAATATGTGCATCGCACAATAACATACATATTTTTACATATTTTCAGCTAAAAGTATGGCATAATTTGGTTTATTTCCATTTTCTCGGAAACTACTAGGCCTAGAATTAAGATTTTTGGTTTAAAATGTTCGTAATGAATGCCTCTACAAATCTTGTTATGGTCAAAACCACGCCAGACTTACCGTTTTTGAGAAAAAATATGTGTATCGCACAATAACATACATATTTTTACATATTTTCAGCTAAAAGTATGGCATAATTTGGTTTATTTCCATTTTCTCGGAAACTACTAGGCCTAGAATTAAGATTTTTGGTTTAAAATGTTCGTAATGAATGCCTCTACAAATCTAGTTATGGTCAAAACCACGCCAGACTTACCGTTTTTGAGAAAAAATATGTGCATCGCACAATAACATACATATTTTTAGCTAAAAGTATGGCATAATTTGGTTTATTTTCATTTTCTCGGAAACTAGTAGGCCTAGAATTAAGATTTTTGGTTTAAAATGTTCGTAATGAATGCCTCTACAAATCTTGTAATGGTCAAAACCACGCCAGACTTACCGTTTTTGAGAAAAAATATGTGCATCGCACAATAACATACATATTTTTAGCTAAAAGTATGGCATAATTTGGTTTATTTCCATTTTCTCGGAAACTACTAGGCCTAGAATTAAGATTTTTGGTTTAAAATGTTCGTAATGAATGCCTCTACAAATCTTGTTAGGGTCAAAACCACGCCAGACTTACCGTTTTTGAGAAAAAATATGTGCATCGCACAATAACATACATATTTTTAGCTAAAAGTATGGCATAATTTGGTTTATTTTCATTTTCTCGGAAACTACTAGGCCTAGAATTAAGATTTTTGGTTTAAAATGTTCGTAATGAATGCCTCTACAAATCTTGTTATGGTCAAAACCACGCCAGACTTACCGTTTTTGAGAAAAAATATGTGTATCGCACAATAACATACATATTTTTACATATTTTCAGCTAAAAGTATGGCATAATTTGGTTTATTTCCATTTTCTCGGAAACTACTAGGCCTAGAATTAAGATTTTTGGTTTAAAATGTTAGTAATGAATGCCTCTACAAATCTTGTTATGGTCAAAACCACGCCAGACTTACCGTTTTTGAGAAAAAATATGTGCATCGCACAATAACATACATATTTTTACATATTTTCAGCTAAAAGTATGGCATAATTTGGTTTATTTCCATTTTCTCGGAAACTACTAGGCCTAGAATTAAGATTTTTGGTTTAAAATGTTCGTAATGAATGCCTCTACAAATCTTGTTATGGTCAAAACCACGCCAGACTTACCGTTTTTGAGAAAAAATATGTGCATCGCACAATAACATACATATTTTTAGCTAAAAGTATGGCATAATTTGGTTTATTTTCATTTTCTCGGAAACTACTAGGCCTAGAATTAAGATTTTTGGTTTAAAATGTTCGTAATGAATGCCTCTACAAATCTTGTTATGGTCAAAACCACGCCAGACTTACCGTTTTTGAGAAAAAATATGTGTATCGCACAATAACATACATATTTTTACATATTTTCAGCTAAAAGTATGGCATAATTTGGTTTATTTACATTTTCTCGGAAACTACTAGGCCTAGAATTAAGATTTTTGGTTTAAAATGTTCGTAATGAATGCCTCTACAAATCTTGTTGTGGTCAAAACCACGCCAGACTTACCGTTTTTGAGAAAAAATATGTGCATCGCACAATAACATACATATTTTTAGCTAAAAGTATGGCATAATTTGGTTTATTTTCATTTTCTCGGAAACTACTAGGCCTAGAATTAAGATTTTTGGTTTAAAATGTTCGTAATGAATGCCTCTACAAATCTTGTTATGGTCAAAACCACGCCAGACTTACCGTTTTTGAGAAAAAATATGTGTATCGCACAATAACATACATATTTTTACATATTTTCAGCTAAAAGTATGGCATAATTTGGTTTATTTACATTTTCTCGGAAACTACTAGGCCTAGAATTAAGATTTTTGGTTTAAAATGTTCGTAATGAATGCCTCTACAAATCTTGTTATGGTCAAAACCACGCCAGACTTACCGTTTTTGAGAAAAAATATGTGCATCGCACAATAACATACATATTTTTAGCTAAAAGTATGGCATAATTTGGTTTATTTTCATTTTCTCGGAAACTACTAGGCCTAGAATTAAGATTTTTGGTTTAAAATGTTCGTAATGAATGCCTCTACAAATCTTGTTATGGTCAAAACCACGCCAGACTTACCGTTTTTGAGAAAAAATATGTGTATCGCACAATAACATACATATTTTTACATATTTTCAGCTAAAAGTATGGCATAATTTGGTTTATTTTCATTTTCTCGGAAACTACTAGGCCTAGAATTAAGATTTTTGGTTTAAAATGTTCGTAATGAATGCCTCTACAAATCTTGTTATGGTCAAAACCACGCCAGACTTACCGTTTTTGAGAAAAAATATGTGCATCGCACAATAACATACATATTTTTAGCTAAAAGTATGGCATAATTTGGTTTATTTTCATTTTCTCGGAAACTACTAGGCCTAGAATTAAGATTTTTGGTTTAAAATGTTCGTAATGAATGCCTCTACAAATCTTGTTATGGTCAAAACCACGCCAGACTTACCGTTTTTGAGAAAAAATATGTGCATCGCACAATAACATACATATTTTTAGCTAAAAGTATGGCATAATTTGGTTTATTTCCATTTTCTCGGAAACTACTAGGCCTAGAATTAAGATTTTTGGTTTAAAATGTTCGTAATGAATGCCTCTACAAATCTTGTTACGGTCAAAACCACGCCAGACTTACCGTTTTTGAGAAAAAATATGTGCATCGCACAATAACATACATATTTTTACATATTTTCAGCTAAAAGTATGGCATAATTTGGTTTATTTCCATTTTCTCGGAAACTACTAGGCCTAGAATTAAGATTTTTGGTTTAAAATGTTCGTAATGAATGCCTCTACAAATCTTGTTATGGTCAAAACCACGCCAGACTTACCGTTTTTGAGAAAAAATATGTGCATCGCACAATAACATACATATTTTTACATATTTTCAGCTAAAAGTATGGCATAATTTGGTTTATTTCCATTTTCTCGGAAACTACTAGGCCTAGAATTAAGATTTTTGGTTTAAAATGTTCGTAATAAATGCCTCTACAAATCTTGTTATGGTCAAAACCACGCCAGACTTACCGTTTTTGAGAAAAAATATGTGTATCGCACAATAACATACATATTTTTACATATTTTCAGCTAAAAGTATGGCATAATTTGGTTTATTTTCATTTTCTCGGAAACTACTAGGCCTAGAATTAAGATTTTTGGTTTAAAATGTTCGTAATGAATGCCTCTACAAATCTTGTTATGGTCAAAACCACGCCAGACTTACCGTTTTTGAGAAAAAATATGTGCATCGCACAATAACATACATATTTTTAGCTAAAAGTATGGCATAATTTGGTTTATTTCCATTTTTTCGGAAACTACTAGGCCTAGAATTAAGATTTTTGGTTTAAAATGTTCGTAATGAATGCCTCTACAAATCTTGTTATGGTCAAAACCACGCCAGACTTACCGTTTTTGAGAAAAAATATGTGTATCGCACAATAACATACATATTTTTACATATTTTCAGCTAAAAGTATGGCATAATTTGGTTTATTTCCATTTTCTCGGAAACTACTAGGCCTAGAATTAAGATTTTTGGTTTAAAATGTTCGTAATGAATGCCTCTACAAATCTTGTTATGGTCAAAACCACGCCAGACTTACCGTTTTTGAGAAAAAATATGTGCATCGCACAATAACATACATATTTTTAGCTAAAAGTATGGCATGATTTGGTTTATTTTCATTTTCTCGGAAACTACTAGGCCTAGAATTAAGATTTTTGGTTTAAAATGTTCGTAATGAATGCCTCTACAAATCTTGTTATGGTCAAAACCACGCCAGACTTACCGTTTTTGAGAAAAAATATGTGCATCGCACAATAACATACATATTTTTAGCTAAAAGTATGGCATAATTTGGTTTATTTTCATTTTCTCGGAAACTACTAGGCCTAGAATTAAGATTTTTGGTTTAAAATGTTCGTAATGAATGCCTCTACAAATCTTGTTATGGTCAAAACCACGCCAGACTTACCGCTTTTGAGAAAAAATATGTGCATCGCACAATAACATACATATTTTTACATATTTTCAGCTAAAAGTATGGCATAATTTGGTTTATTTCCATTTTCTCGGAAACTACTAGGCCTAGAATTAAGATTTTTGGTTTAAAATGTTCGTAATGAATGCCTCTACAAATCTTGTTATGGTCAAAACCACGCCAGACTTACCGTTTTTGAGAAAAAATATGTGCATCGCACAATAACATACATATTTTTAGCTAAAAGTATGGCATAATTTGGTTTATTTTCATTTTCTCGGAAACTACTAGGCCTAGAATTAAGATTTTTGGTTTAAAATGTTCGTAATGAATGCCTCTACAAATCTTGTTATGGTCAAAACCACGCCAGACTTACCGTTTTTGAGAAAAAATATGTGCATCGCACAATAACATACATATTTTTAGCTAAAAGTATGGCATAATTTGGTTTATTTCCATTTTCTCGGAAACTACTAGGCCTAGAATTAAGATTTTTGGTTTAAAATGTTCGTAATGAATGCCTCTACAAATCTTGTTATGGTCAAAACCACGCCAGACTTACCGTTTTTGAGAAAAAATATGTGTATCGCACAATAACATACATATTTTTACATATTTTCAGCTAAAAGTATGGCATAATTTGGTTTATTTCCATTTTCTCGGAAACTACTAGGCCTAGAATTAAGATTTTTGGTTTAAAATGTTCGTAATGAATGCCTCTACAAATCTTGTTATGGTCAAAACCACGCCAGACTTACCGTTTTTGAGAAAAAATATGTGCATCGCACAATAACATACATATTTTTAGCTAAAAGTATGGCATAATTTGGTTTATTTTCATTTTCTCGGAAACTACTAGGTCTAGAATTAAGATTTTTGGTTTAAAATGTTCGTAATGAATGCCTCTACAAATCTTGTTATGGTCAAAACCACGCCAGACTTACCGTTTTTGAGAAAAAATATGTGTATCGCACAATAACATACATATTTTTACATATTTTCAGCTAAAAGTATGGCATAATTTGGTTTATTTCCATTTTCTCGGAAACTACTAGGCCTAGAATTAAGATTTTTGGTTTAAAATGTTCGTAATGAATGCCTCTACAAATCTTGTTATGGTCAAAACCACGCCAGACTTACCGTTTTTGAGAAAAAATATGTGTATCGCACAATAACATACATATTTTTACATATTTTCAGCTAAAAGTATGGCATAATTTGGTTTATTTCCATTTTCTCGGAAACTACTAGGCCTAGAATTAAGATTTTTGGTTTAAAATGTTCGTAATGAATGCCTCTACAAATCTTGTTATGGTCAAAACCACGCCAGACTTACCGTTTTTGAGAAAAAATATGTGCATCGCACAATAACATACATATTTTTAGCTAAAAGTATGGCATAATTTGGTTTATTTCCATTTTCTCGGAAACTACTAGGCCTAGAATTAAGATTTTTGGTTTAAAATGTTCGTAATGAATGCCTCTACAAATCTTGTTATGGTCAAAACCACGCCAGACTTACCGTTTTTGAGAAAAAATATGTGTATCGCACAATAACATACATATTTTTACATATTTTCAGCTAAAAGTATGGCATAATTTGGTTTATTTCCATTTTCTCGGAAACTACTAGGCCTAGAATTAAGATTTTTGGTTTAAAATGTTCGTAATGAATGCCTCTACAAATCTTGTTATGGTCAAAACCACGCCAGACTTACCGTTTTTGAGAAAAAATATGTGCATCGCACAATAACATACATATTTTTAGCTAAAAGTATGGCATAATTTGGTTTATTTTCATTTTCTCGGAAACTACTAGGCCTAGAATTAAGATTTTTGGTTTAAAATGTTCGTAATGAATGCCTCTACAAATCTTGTTATGGTCAAAACCACGCCAGACTTACCGTTTTTGAGAAAAAATATGTGCATCGCACAATAACATACATATTTTTAGCTAAAAGTATGGCATAATTTGGTTTATTTCCATTTTCTCGGAAACTACTAGGCCTAGAATTAAGATTTTTGGTTTAAAATGTTCGTAATGAATGCCTCTACAAATCTTGTTATGGTCAAAACCACGCCAGACTTACCGTTTTTGAGAAAAAATATGTGCATCGCACAATAACATACATATTTTTACATATTTTCAGCTAAAAGTATGGCATAATTTGGTTTATTTCCATTTTCTCGGAAACTACTAGGCCTAGAATTAAGATTTTTGGTTTAAAATGTTCGTAATGAATGCCTCTACAAATCTTGTTATGGTCAAAACCACGCCAGACTTACCGTTTTTGAGAAAAAATATGTGTATCGCACAATAACATACATATTTTTACATATTTTCAGCTAAAAGTATGGCATAATTTGGTTTATTTCCATTTTCTCGGAAACTACTAGGCCTAGAATTAAGATTTTTGGTTTAAAATGTTCGTAATGAATGCCTCTACAAATCTTGTTATGGTCAAAACCACGCCAGACTTACCGTTTTTGAGAAAAAATATGTGCATCGCACAATAACATACATATTTTTAGCTAAAAGTATGGCATAATTTGGTTTATTTTCATTTTCTCGGAAACTACTAGGCCTAGAATTAAGATTTTTGGTTTAAAATGTTCGTAATGAATGCCTCTACAAATCTTGTTATGGTCAAAACCACGCCAGACTTACCGTTTTTGAGAAAAAATATGTGTATCGCACAATAACATACATATTTTTACATATTTTCAGCTAAAAGTATGGCATAATTTGGTTTATTTCCATTTTCTCGGAAACTACTAGGCCTAGAATTAAGATTTTTGGTTTAAAATGTTCGTAATGAATGCCTCTACAAATCTTGTTATGGTCAAAACCACGCCAGACTTACCGTTTTTGAGAAAAAATATGTGTATCGCACAATAACATACATATTTTTACATATTTTCAGCTAAAAGTATGGCATAATTTGGTTTATTTCCATTTTCTCGGAAACTACTAGGCCTAGAATTAAAATTTTTGGTTTAAAATGTTCGTAATGAATGCCTCTACAAATCTTGTTATGGCCAAAACCACGCCAGACTTACCGTTTTTGAGAAAAAATATGTGTATCGCACAATAACATACATATTTTTACATATTTTCAGCTAAAAGTATGGCATAATTTGGTTTATTTCCATTTTCTCGGAAACTACTAGGCCTAGAATTAAGATTTTTGGTTTAAAATGTTCGTAATGAATGCCTCTACAAATCTTGTTATGGTCAAAACCACGCCAGACTTACCGTTTTTGAGAAAAAATATGTGTATCGCACAATAACATACATATTTTTACATATTTTCAGCTAAAAGTATGGCATAATTTGGTTTATTTCCATTTTCTCGGAAACTACTAGGCCTAGAATTAAGATTTTTGGTTTAAAATGTTCGTAATGAATGCCTCTACAAATCTTGTTATGGTCAAAACTACGCCAGACTTACCGTTTTTGAGAAAAAATACGTGCATCGCACAATAACATACATATTTTTAGCTAAAAGTATGGCATAATTTGGTTTATTTTCATTTTTTCGGAAACTACTAGGCCTAGAATTAAGATTTTTGGTTTAAAATGTTCGTAATGAATGCCTCTACAAATCTTGTTATGGTCAAAACCACGCCAGACTTACCGTTTTTGAGAAAAAATATGTGTATCGCACAATAACATACATATTTTTACATATTTTCAGCTAAAAGTATGGCATAATTTGGTTTATTTCCATTTTCTCGGAAACTACTAGGCCTAGAATTAAGATTTTTGGTTTAAAATGTTCGTAATGAATGCCTCTACAAATCTTGTTATGGTCAAAACCACGCCAGACTTACCGTTTTTGAGAAAAAATATGTGCATCGCACAATAACATACATATTTTTAGCTAAAAGTATGGCATAATTTGGTTTATTTTCATTTTCTCGGAAACTACTAGGCCTAGAATTAAGATTTTTGGTTTAAAATGTTCGTAATGAATGCCTCTACAAATCTTGTTATGGTCAAAACCACGCCAGACTTACCGTTTTTGAGAAAAAATATGTGCATCGCACAATAACATACATATTTTTAGCTAAAAGTATGGCATAATTTGGTTTATTTCCATTTTCTCGGAAACTACTAGGCCTAGAATTAAGATTTTTGGTTTAAAATGTTCGTAATGAATGCCTCTACAAATCTTGTTATGGTCAAAACCACGCCAGACTTACCGTTTTTGAGAAAAAATATGTGCATCGCACAATAACATACATATTTTTACATATTTTCAGCTAAAAGTATGGCATAATTTGGTTTATTTCCATTTTCTCGGAGACTACTAGGCCTAGAATTAAGATTTTTGGTTTAAAATGTTCGTAATGAATGCCTCTACAAATCTTGTTATGGTCAAAACCACGCCAGACTTACCGTTTTTGAGAAAAAATATGTGTATCGCACAATAACATACATATTTTTACATATTTTCAGCTAAAAGTATGGCATAATTTGGTTTATTTCCATTTTCTCGGAAACTACTAGGCCTAGAATTAAGATTTTTGGTTTAAAATGTTCGTAATGAATGCCTCTACAAATCTTGTTATGGTCAAAACCACGCCAGACTTACCGTTTTTGAGAAAAAATATGTGCATCGCACAATAACATACATATTTTTAGCTAAAAGTATGGCATAATTTGGTTTATTTTCATTTTCTCGGAAACTACTAGGCCTAGAATTAAGATTTTTGGTTTAAAATGTTCGTAATGAATGCCTCTACAAATCTTGTTATGGTCAAAACCACGCCAGACTTACCGTTTTTGAGAAAAAATATGTGTATCGCACAATAACATACATATTTTTACATATTTTCAGCTAAAAGTATGGCATAATTTGGTTTATTTCCATTTTCTCGGAAACTACTAGGCCTAGAATTAAGATTTTTGGTTTAAAATGTTCGTAATGAATGCCTCTACAAATCTTGTTATGGTCAAAACCACGCCAGACTTACCGTTTTTGAGAAAAAATATGTGTATCGCACAATAACATACATATTTTTACATATTTTCAGCTAAAAGTATGGCATAATTTGGTTTATTTCCATTTTCTCGGAAACTACTAGGCCTAGAATTAAAATTTTTGGTTTAAAATGTTCGTAATGAATGCCTCTACAAATCTTGTTATGGCCAAAACCACGCCAGACTTACCGTTTTTGAGAAAAAATATGTGTATCGCACAATAACATACATATTTTTACATATTTTCAGCTAAAAGTATGGCATAATTTGGTTTATTTCCATTTTCTCGGAAACTACTAGGCCTAGAATTAAGATTTTTGGTTTAAAATGTTCGTAATGAATGCCTCTACAAATCTTGTTATGGTCAAAACCACGCCAGACTTACCGTTTTTGAGAAAAAATATGTGTATCGCACAATAACATACATATTTTTACATATTTTCAGCTAAAAGTATGGCATAATTTGGTTTATTTCCATTTTCTCGGAAACTACTAGGCCTAGAATTAAGATTTTTGGTTTAAAATGTTCGTAATGAATGCCTCTACAAATCTTGTTATGGTCAAAACTACGCCAGACTTACCGTTTTTGAGAAAAAATACGTGCATCGCACAATAACATACATATTTTTAGCTAAAAGTATGGCATAATTTGGTTTATTTTCATTTTCTCGGAAACTACTAGGCCTAGAATTAAGATTTTTGGTTTAAAATGTTCGTAATGAATGCCTCTACAAATCTTGTTATGGTCAAAACCACGCCAGACTTACCGTTTTTGAGAAAAAATATGTGTATCGCACAATAACATACATATTTTTACATATTTTCAGCTAAAAGTATGGCATAATTTGGTTTATTTCCATTTTCTCGGAAACTACTAGGCCTAGAATTAAGATTTTTGGTTTAAAATGTTCGTAATGAATGCCTCTACAAATCTTGTTATGGTCAAAACCACGCCATACTTACCGTTTTTGAGAAAAAATATGTGCATCGCACAATAACATACATATTTTTAGCTAAAAGTATGGCATAATTTGGTTTATTTTCATTTTCTCGGAAACTACTAGGCCTAGAATTAAGATTTTTGGTTTAAAATGTTCGTAATGAATGCCTCTACAAATCTTGTTATGGTCAAAACCACGCCAGACTTACCGCTTTTGAGAAAAAATATGTGTATCGCACAATAACATACATATTTTTACATATTTTCAGCTAAAAGTATGGCATAATTTGGTTTATTTTCATTTTCTCGGAAACTACTAGGCCTAGAATTAAGATTTTTGGTTTAAAATGTTCGTAATGAATGCCTCTACAAATCTTGTTATGGTCAAAACCACGCCAGACTTACCGTTTTTGAGAAAAAATATGTGCATCGCACAATAACATACATATTTTTAGCTAAAAGTATGGCATAATTTGGTTTATTTTCATTTTCTCGGAAACTACTAGGCCTAGAATTAAGATTTTTGGTTTAAAATGTTCGTAATGAATGCCTCTACAAATCTTGTTATGGTCAAAACCACGCCAGACTTACCGTTTTTGAGAAAAAATATGTGCATCGCACAATAACATACATATTTTTAGCTAAAAGTATGGCATAATTTGGTTTATTTTCATTTTCTCGGAAACTACTAGGCCTAGAATTAAGATTTTTGGTTTAAAATGTTCGTAATGAATGCCTCTACAAATCTTGTTATGGTCAAAACCACGCCAGACTTACCGTTTTTGAGAAAAAATATGTGTATCGCACAATAACATACATATTTTTACATATTTTCAGCTAAAAGTATGGCATAATTTGGTTTATTTCCATTTTCTCGGAAACTACTAGGCCTAGAATTAAGATTTTTGGTTTAAAATGTTCGTAATGAATGCCTCTACAAATCTTGTTATGGTCAAAACCACGCCAGACTTACCGTTTTTGAGAAAAAATATGTGCATCGCACAATAACATACATATTTTTACATATTTTCAGCTAAAAGTATGGCATAATTTGATTTATTTCCATTTTCTCGGAAACTACTAGGCCTAGAATTAAGATTTTTGGTTTAAAATGTTCGTAATGAATGCCTCTACAAATCTTGTTATGGTCAAAACCACGCCAGACTTACCGTTTTTGAGAAAAAATATGTGCATCGCACAATAACATACATATTTTTAGCTAAAAGTATGGCATAATTTGGTTTATTTCCATTTTCTCGGAAACTACTAGGCCTAGAATTAAGATTTTTGGTTTAAAATGTTCGTAATGAATGCCTCTACAAATCTTGTTATGGTCAAAACCACGCCAGACTTACCGTTTTTGAGAAAAAATATGTGCATCGCACAATAACATACATATTTTTAGCTAAAAGTATGGCATAATTTGGTTTATTTCCATTTTCTCGGAAACTACTAGGCCTAGAATTAAGATTTTTGGTTTAAAATGTTCGTAATGAATGCCTCTACAAATCTTGTTATGGTCAAAACCACGCCAGACTTACCGTTTTTGAGAAAAAATATGTGTATCGCACAATAACATACATATTTTTACATATTTTCAGCTAAAAGTATGGCATAATTTGGTTTATTTCCATTTTCTCGGAAACTACTAGGCCTAGAATTAAGATTTTTGGTTTAAAATGTTCGTAATGAATGCCTCTACAAATCTTGTTATGGTCAAAACCACGCCAGACTTACCGTTTTTGAGAAAAAATATGTGCATCGCACAATAACATACATATTTTTAGCTAAAAGTATGGCATAATTTGGTTTATTTTCATTTTCTCGGAAACTACTAGGCCTAGAATTAAGATTTTTGGTTTAAAATGTTCGTAATGAATGCCTCTACAAATCTTGTTATGGTCAAAACCACGCCAGACTTACCGTTTTTGAGAAAAAATATGTGTATCGCACAATAACATACATATTTTTACATATTTTCAGCTAAAAGTATGGCATAATTTGGTTTATTTCCATTTTCTCGGAAACTACTAGGCCTAGAATTAAGATTTTTGGTTTAAAATGTTCGTAATGAATGCCTCTACAAATCTTGTTATGGTCAAAACCACGCCAGACTTACCGTTTTTGAGAAAAAATATGTGCATCGCACAATAACATACATATTTTTACATATTTTCAGCTAAAAGTATGGCATAATTTGGTTTATTTCCATTTTCTCGGAAACTACTAGGCCTAGAATTAAGATTTTTGGTTTAAAATGTTCGTAATGAATGCCTCTACAAATCTTGTTATGGTCAAAACCACGCCAGACTTACCGTTTTTGAGAAAAAATATGTGTATCGCACAATAACATACATATTTTTACATATTTTCAGCTAAAAATATGGCATAATTTGGTTTATTTCCATTTTCTCGGAAACTACTAGGCCTAGAATTAAGATTTTTGGTTTAAAATGTTCGTAATGAATGCCTCTACAAATCTTGTTATGGTCAAAACCACGCCAGACTTACCGTTTTTGAGAAAAAATATGTGCATCGCACAATAACATACATATTTTTACATATTTTCAGCTAAAAGTATGGCATAATTTGGTTTATTTCCATTTTCTCGGAAACTACTAGGCCTAGAATTAAGATTTTTGGTTTAAAATGTTCGTAATGAATGCCTCTACAAATCTTGTTATGGTCAAAACCACGCCAGACTTACCGTTTTTGAGAAAAAATATGTGTATCGCACAATAACATACATATTTTTACATATTTTCAGCTAAAAGTATGGCATAATTTGGTTTATTTCCATTTTCTCGGAAACTACTAGGCCTAGAATTAAGATTTTTGGTTTAAAATGTTCGTAATGAATGCCTCTACAAATCTTGTTATGGTCAAAACCACGCCAGACTTACCGTTTTTGAGAAAAAATATGTGCATCGCACAATAACATACATATTTTTAGCTAAAAGTATGGCATAATTTGGTTTATTTTCATTTTCTCGGAAACTACTAGGCCTAGAATTAAGATTTTTGGTTTAAAATGTTCGTAATGAATGCCTCTACAAATCTTGTTATGGTCAAAACCACGCCAGACTTACCGTTTTTGAGAAAAAATATGTGTATCGCACAATAACATACATATTTTTACATATTTTCAGCTAAAAGTATGGCATAATTTGGTTTATTTCCATTTTCTCGGAAACTACTAGGCCTAGAATTAAGATTTTTGGTTTAAAATGTTCGTAATGAATGCCTCTACAAATCTTGTTATGGTCAAAACCACGCCAGACTTACCGTTTTTGAGAAAAAATATGTGCATCGCATAATAACATACATATTTTTAGCTAAAAGTATGTCATAATTTGGTTTATTTTCATTTTCTCGGAAACTACTAGGCCTAGAATTAAGATTTTTGGTTTAAAATGTTCGTAATGAATGCCTCTACAAATCTTGTTATGGTCAAAACCACGCCAGACTTACCGTTTTTGAGAAAAAATATGTGCATCGCACAATAACATACATATTTTTAGCTAAAAGTATGGCATAATTTGGCTTATTTTCATTTTCTCGGAAACTACTAGGCCTAGAATTAAGATTTTTGGTTTAAAATGTTCGTAATGAATGCCTCTACAAATCTTGTTATGGTCAAAACCACGCCAGACTTACCCTTTTTGAGAAAAAATATGTGCATCGCACAATAACATACATATTTTTAGCTAAAAGTATGGCATAATTTGGTTTATTTTCATTTTCTCGGAAACTACTAGGCCTAGAATTAAGATTTTTGGTTTAAAATGTTCGTAATGAATGCCTCTACAAATCTTGTTATGGTCAAAACCACGCCAGACTTACCCTTTTTGAGAAAAAATATGTGCATCGCACAATAACATACATATTTTTAGCTAAAAGTATGGCATAATTTGGTTTATTTTCATTTTCTCGGAAACTACTAGGCCTAGAATTAAGATTTTTGGTTTAAAATGTTCGTAATGAATGCCTCTACAAATCTTGTTATGGTCAAAACCACGCCAGACTTACCGTTTTTGAGAAAAAATATGTGTATCGCACAATAACATACATATTTTTACATATTTTCAGCTAAAAGTATGGCATAATTTGGTTTATTTCCATTTTCTCGGAAACTACTAGGCCTAGAATTAAGATTTTTGGTTTAAAATGTTCGTAATGAATGCCTCTACAAATCTTGTTATGGTCAAAACCACGCCAGACTTACCGTTTTTGAGAAAAAATATGTGTATCGCACAATAACATACATATTTTTACATATTTTCAGCTAAAAGTATGGCATAATTTGGTTTATTTCCATTTTCTCGGAAACTACTAGGCCTAGAATTAAGATTTTTGGTTTAAAATGTTCGTAATGAATGCCTCTACAAATCTTGTTATGGTCAAAACCACGCCAGACTTACCGTTTTTGAGAAAAAATATGTGTATCGCACAATAACATACATATTTTTACATATTTTCAGCTAAAAGTATGGCATAATTTGGTTTATTTCCATTTTCTCGGAAACTACTAGGCCTAGAATTAAGATTTTTGGTTTAAAATGTTCGTAATGAATGCCTCTACAAATCTTGTTATGGTCAAAACCACGCCAGACTTACCGTTTTTGAGAAAAAATATGTGTATCGCACAATAACATACATATTTTTACATATTTTCAGCTAAAAGTATGGCATAATTTGGTTTATTTCCATTTTCTCGGAAACTACTAGGCCTAGAATTAAGATTTTTGGTTTAAAATGTTCGTAATGAATGCCTCTACAAATCTTGTTATGGTCAAAACCACGCCAGACTTACCGTTTTTGAGAAAAAATATGTGCATCGTACAATAACATACATATTTTTAGCTAAAAGTATGGCATAATTTGGTTTATTTCCATTTTCTCGGAAACTACTAGGCCTAGAATTAAGATTTTTGGTTTAAAATGTTCGTAATGAATGCCTCTACAAATCTTGTTATGGTCAAAACCACGCCAGACTTACCGTTTTTGAGAAAAAATATGTGCATCGCACAATAACATACATATTTTTAGCTAAAAGTATGGCATAATTTGGTTTATTTTCATTTTCTCGGAAACTACTAGGCCTAGAATTAAGATTTTTGGTTTAAAATGTTCGTAATGAATGCCTCTACAAATCTTGTTATGGTCAAAACCACGCCAGACTTACCGTTTTTGAGAAAAAATATGTGCATCGCACAATAACATACATATTTTTAGCTAAAAGTATGGCATAATTTGGTTTATTTCCATTTTCTCGGGAACTACTAGGCCTAGAATTAAGATTTTTGGTTTAAAATGTTCGTAATGAATGCCTCTACAAATCTTGTTATGGTCAAAACCACGCCAGACTTACCGTTTTTGAGAAAAAATATGTGCATCGCACAATAACATACATATTTTTAGCTAAAAGTATGGCATAATTTGGTTTATTTCCATTTTCTCGGAAACTACTAGGCCTAGAATTAAGATTTTTGGTTTAAAATGTTCGTAATGAATGCCTCTACAAATCTTGTTATGGTCAAAACCACGCCAGACTTACCGTTTTTGAGAAAAAATATGTGCATCGCACAATAACATACATATTTTTAGCTAAAAGTATGGCATAATTTGGTTTATTTCCATTTTCTCGGGAACTACTAGGCCTAGAATTAAGATTTTTGGTTTAAAATGTTCGTAATGAATGCCTCTACAAATCTTGTTATGGTCAAAACCACGCCAGACTTACCGTTTTTGAGAAAAAATATGTGTATCGCACAATAACATACATATTTTTACATATTTTCAGCTAAAAGTATGGCATAATTTGGTTTATTTCCATTTTCTCGGAAACTACTAGGCCTAGAATTAAGATTTTTGGTTTAAAATGTTCGTAATGAATGCCTCTACAAATCTTGTTATGGTCAAAACCACGCCAGACTTACCGTTTTTGAGAAAAAATATGTGCATCGCACAATAACATACATATTTTTAGCTAAAAGTATGGCATAATTTGGTTTATTTTCATTTTCTCGGAAACTACTAGGCCTAGAATTAAGATTTTTGGTTTAAAATGTTCGTAATGAATGCCTCTACAAATCTTGTTATGGTCAAAACCACGCCAGACTTACCGTTTTTGAGAAAAAATATGTGCATCGCACAATAACATACATATTTTTAGCTAAAAGTATGGCATAATTTGGTTTATTTTCATTTTCTCGGAAACTACTAGGCCTAGAATTAAGATTTTTGGTTTAAAATGTTCGTAATGAATGCCTCTACAAATCTTGTTATGGTCAAAACCACGCCAGACTTACCGTTTTTGAGAAAAAATATGTGTATCGCACAATAACATACATATTTTTACATATTTTCAGCTAAAAGTATGGCATAATTTGGTTTATTTCCATTTTCTCGGAAACTACTAGGCCTAGAATTAAGATTTTTGGTTTAAAATGTTCGTAATGAATGCCTCTACAAATCTTGTTATGGTCAAAACCACGCCAGACTTACCGTTTTTGAGAAAAAATATGTGCATCGCACAATAACATACATATTTTTAGCTAAAAGTATGGCATAATTTGGTTTATTTTCATTTTCTCGGAAACTACTAGGCCTAGAATTAAGATTTTTGGTTTAAAATGTTCGTAATGAATGCCTCTACAAATCTTGTTATGGTCAAAACCACGCCAGACTTACCGTTTTTGAGAAAAAATATGTGTATCGCACAATAACATACATATTTTTACATATTTTCAGCTAAAAGTATGGCATAATTTGGTTTATTTCCATTTTCTCGGAAACTACTAGGCCTAGAATTAAGATTTTTGGTTTAAAATGTTCGTAATGAATGCCTCTACAAATCTTGTTATGGTCAAAACCACGCCAGACTTACCGTTTTTGAGAAAAAATATGTGTATCGCACAATAACATACATATTTTTACATATTTTCAGCTAAAAGTATGGCATAATTTGGTTTATTTCCATTTTCTCGGAAACTACTAGGCCTAGAATTAAGATTTTTGGTTTAAAATGTTCGTAATGAATGCCTCTACAAATCTTGTTATGGTCAAAACCACGCCAGACTTACCGTTTTTGAGAAAAAATATGTGCATCGCACAATAACATACATATTTTTAGCTAAAAGTATGGCATAATTTGGTTTATTTCCATTTTCTCGGAAACTACTAGGCCTAGAATTAAGATTTTTGGTTTAAAATGTTCGTAATGAATGCCTCTACAAATCTTGTTATGGTCAAAACCACGCCAGACTTACCGTTTTTGAGAAAAAATATGTGTATCGCACAATAACATACATATTTTTACATATTTTCAGCTAAAAGTATGGCATAATTTGGTTTATTTCCATTTTCTCGGAAACTACTAGGCCTAGAATTAAGATTTTTGGTTTAAAATGTTCGTAATGAATGCCTCTACAAATCTTGTTATGGTCAAAACCACGCCAGACTTACCGTTTTTGAGAAAAAATATGTGCATCGCACAATAACATACATATTTTTAGCTAAAAGTATGGCATAATTTGGTTTATTTTCATTTTCTCGGAAACTACTAGGCCTAGAATTAAGATTTTTGGTTTAAAATGTTCGTAATGAATGCCTCTACAAATCTTGTTATGGTCAAAACCACGCCAGACTTACCGTTTTTGAGAAAAAATATGTGCATCGCACAATAACATACATATTTTTAGCTAAAAGTATGGCATAATTTGGTTTATTTCCATTTTCTCGGAAACTACTAGGCCTAGAATTAAGATTTTTGGTTTAAAATGTTCGTAATGAATGCCTCTACAAATCTTGTTATGGTCAAAACCACGCCAGACTTACCGTTTTTGAGAAAAAATATGTGTATCGCACAATAACATACATATTTTTACATATTTTCAGCTAAAAGTATGGCATAATTTGGTTTATTTCCATTTTCTCGGAAACTACTAGGCCTAGAATTAAGATTTTTGGTTTAAAATGTTCGTAATGAATGCCTCTACAAATCTTGTTATGGTCAAAACCACGCCAGACTTACCGTTTTTGAGAAAAAATATGTGCATCGCACAATAACATACATATTTTTAGCTAAAAGTATGGCATAATTTGGTTTATTTTCATTTTCTCGGAAACTACTAGGCCTAGAATTAAGATTTTTGGTTTAAAATGTTCGTAATGAATGCCTCTACAAATCTTGTTATGGTCAAAACCACGCCAGACTTACCCTTTTTGAGAAAAAATATGTGCATCGCACAATAACATACATATTTTTAGCTAAAAGTATGGCATAATTTGGTTTATTTTCATTTTCTCGGAAACTACTAGGCCTAGAATTAAGATTTTTGGTTTAAAATGTTCGTAATGAATGCCTCTACAAATCTTGTTATGGTCAAAACCACGCCAGACTTACCGTTTTTGAGAAAAAATATGTGTATCGCAAAATAACATACATATTTTTACATATTTTCAGCTAAAAGTATGGCATAATTTGGTTTATTTCCATTTTCTCGGAAACTACTAGGCCTAGAATTAAGATTTTTGGTTTAAAATGTTCGTAATGAATGCCTCTACAAATCTTGTTATGGTCAAAACCACGCCAGACTTACCGTTTTTGAGAACAAATATGTGTATCGCACAATAACATACATATTTTTACATATTTTCAGCTAAAAGTATGGCATAATTTGGTTTATTTCCATTTTCTCGGAAACTACTAGGCCTAGAATTAAGATTTTTGGTTTAAAATGTTCGTAATGAATGCCTCTACAAATCTTGTTATGGTCAAAACCACGCCAGACTTACCGTTTTTGAGAAAAAATATGTGCATCGCACAATAACATACATATTTTTAGCTAAAAGTATGGCATAATTTGGTTTATTTCCATTTTCTCGGAAACTACTAGGCCTAGAATTAAGATTTTTGGTTTAAAATGTTCGTAATGAATGCCTCTACAAATCTTGTTATGGTCAAAACCACGCCAGACTTACCCTTTTTGAGAAAAAATATGTGCATCGCACAATAACATACATATTTTTAGCTAAAAGTATGGCATAATTTGGTTTATTTTCATTTTCTCGGAAACTACTAGGCCTAGAATTAAGATTTTTGGTTTAAAATGTTCGTAATGAATGCCTCTACAAATCTTGTTATGGTCAAAACCACGCCAGACTTACCGTTTTTGAGAAAAAATATGTGTATCGCAAAATAACATACATATTTTTACATATTTTCAGCTAAAAGTATGGCATAATTTGGTTTATTTTCATTTTCTCGGAAACTAGTAGGCCTAGAATTAAGATTTTTGGTTTAAAATGTTCGTAATGAATGCCTCTACAAATCTTGTTATGGTCAAAACCACGCCAGACTTACCGTTTTTGAGAACAAATATGTGTATCGCACAATAACATACATATTTTTACATATTTTCAGCTAAAAGTATGGCATAATTTGGTTTATTTCCATTTTCTCGGAAACTACTAGGCCTAGAATTAAGATTTTTGGTTTAAAATGTTCGTAATGAATGCCTCTACAAATCTTGTTATGGTCAAAACCACGCCAGACTTACCGTTTTTGAGAAAAAATATGTGCATCGCACAATAACATACATATTTTTAGCTAAAAGTATGGCATAATTTGGTTTATTTCCATTTTCTCGGAAACTACTAGGCCTAGAATTAAGATTTTTGGTTTAAAATGTTTGTAATGAATGCCTCTACAAATCTTGTTATGGTCAAAACCACGCCAGACTTACCGTTTTTGAGAAAAAATATGTGTATCGCACAATAACATACATATTTTTACATATTTTCAGCTAAAAGTATGGCATAATTTGGTTTATTTCCATTTTCTCGGAAACTACTAGGCCTAGAATTAAGATTTTTGGTTTAAAATGTTCGTAATGAATGCCTCTACAAATCTTGTTATGGTCAAAACCACGCCAGACTTACCGTTTTTGAGAAAAAATATGTGTATCGCACAATAACATACATATTTTTACATATTTTCAGCTAAAAGTATGGCATAATTTGGTTTATTTCCATTTTCTCGGAAACTACTAGGCCTAGAATTAAGATTTTTGGTTTAAAATGTTCGTAATGAATGCCTCTACAAATCTTGTTATGGTCAAAACCACGCCAGACTTACCGTTTTTGAGAAAAAATATGTGCATCGCACAATAACATACATATTTTTACATATTTTCAGCTAAAAGTATGGCATAATTTGGTTTATTTCCATTTTCTCGGAAACTACTAGGCCTAGAATTAAGATTTTTGGTTTAAAATGTTCGTAATGAATGCCTCTACAAATCTTGTTATGGTCAAAACCACGCCAGACTTACCGTTTTTGAGAAAAAATATGTGTATCGCACAATAACATACATATTTTTACATATTTTCAGCTAAAAGTATGGCATAATTTGGTTTATTTCCATTTTCTCGGAAACTACTAGGCCTAGAATTAAGATTTTTGGTTTAAAATGTTCGTAATGAATGCCTCTACAAATCTTGTTATGGTCAAAACCACGCCAGACTTACCGTTTTTGAGAAAAAATATGTGCATCGCACAATAACATACATATTTTTAGCTAAAAGTATGGCATAATTTGGTTTATTTTCATTTTCTCGGAAACTACTAGGCCTAGAATTAAGATTTTTGGTTTAAAATGTTCGTAATGAATGCCTCTACAAATCTTGTTATGGTCAAAACCACGCCAGACTTACCGTTTTTGAGAAAAAATATGTGCATCGCACAATAACATACATATTTTTAGCTAAAAGTATGGCATAATTTGGTTTATTTTCATTTTCTCGGAAACTACTAGGCCTAGAATTAAGATTTTTGGTTTAAAATGTTCGTAATGAATGCCTCTACAAATCTTGTTATGGTCAAAACCACGCCAGACTTACCGTTTTTGAGAAAAAATATGTGTATCGCACAATAACATACATATTTTTACATATTTTCAGCTAAAAGTATGGCATAATTTGGTTTATTTCCATTTTCTCGGAAACTACTAGGCCTAGAATTAAGATTTTTGGTTTAAAATGTTCGTAATGAATGCCTCTACAAATCTTGTTATGGTCAAAACCACGCCAGACTTACCGTTTTTGAGAAAAAATATGTGCATCGCACAATAACATACATATTTTTAGCTAAAAGTATGGCATAATTTGGTTTATTTCCATTTTCTCGGAAACTACTAGGCCTAGAATTAAGATTTTTGGTTTAAAATGTTCGTAATGAATGCCTCTACAAATCTTGTTATGGTCAAAACCACGCCAGACTTACCCTTTTTGAGAAAAAATATGTGCATCGCACAATAACATACATATTTTTAGCTAAAAGTATGGCATAATTTGGTTTATTTTCATTTTCTCGGAAACTACTAGGCCTAGAATTAAGATTTTTGGTTTAAAATGTTCGTAATGAATGCCTCTACAAATCTTGTTATGGTCAAAACCACGCCAGACTTACCGTTTTTGAGAAAAAATATGTGCATCGCACAATAACATACATATTTTTAGCTAAAAGTATGGCATAATTTGGTTTATTTTCATTTTCTCGGAAACTACTAGGCCTAGAATTAAGATTTTTGGTTTAAAATGTTCGTAATGAATGCCTCTACAAATCTTGTTATGGTCAAAACCACGCCAGACTTACCGTTTTTGAGAAAAAATATGTGTATCGCAAAATAACATACATATTTTTACATATTTTCAGCTAAAAGTATGGCATAATTTGGTTTATTTCCATTTTCTCGGAAACTACTAGGCCTAGAATTAAGATTTTTGGTTTAAAATGTTCGTAATGAATGCCTCTACAAATCTTGTTATGGTCAAAACCACGCCAGACTTACCGTTTTTGAGAACAAATATGTGTATCGCACAATAACATACATATTTTTACATATTTTCAGCTAAAAGTATGGCATAATTTGGTTTATTTCCATTTTCTCGGAAACTACTAGGCCTAGAATTAAGATTTTTGGTTTAAAATGTTCGCAATGAATGCCTCTACAAATCTTGTTATGGTCAAAACCACGCCAGACTTACCGTTTTTGAGAAAAAATATGTGCATCGCACAATAACATACATATTTTTAGCTAAAAGTATGGCATAATTTGGTTTATTTCCATTTTCTCGGAAACTACTAGGCCTAGAATTAAGATTTTTGGTTTAAAATGTTCGTAATGAATGCCTCTACAAATCTTGTTATGGTCAAAACCACGCCAGACTTACCCTTTTTGAGAAAAAATATGTGCATCGCACAATAACATACATATTTTTAGCTAAAAGTATGGCATAATTTGGTTTATTTCCATTTTCTCGGAAACTACTAGGCCTAGAATTAAGATTTTTGGTTTAAAATGTTCGTAATGAATGCCTCTACAAATCTTGTTATGGTCAAAACCACGCCAGACTTACCGTTTTTGAGAAAAAATATGTGCATCGCACAATAACATACATATTTTTAGCTAAAAGTATGGCATAATTTGGTTTATTTTCATTTTCTCGGAAACTACTAGGCCTAGAATTAAGATTTTTGGTTTAAAATGTTCGTAATGAATGCCTCTACAAATCTTGTTATGGTCAAAACCACGCCAGACTTACCCTTTTTGAGAAAAAATATGTGCATCGCACAATAACATACATATTTTTAGCTAAAAGTATGGCATAATTTGGTTTATTTTCATTTTCTCGGAAACTACTAGGCCTAGAATTAAGATTTTTGGTTTAAAATGTTCGTAATGAATGCCTCTACAAATCTTGTTATGGTCAAAACCACGCCAGACTTACCGTTTTTGAGAAAAAATATGTGTATCGCAAAATAACATACATATTTTTACATATTTTCAGCTAAAAGTATGGCATAATTTGGTTTATTTCCATTTTCTCGGAAACTACTAGGCCTAGAATTAAGATTTTTGGTTTAAAATGTTCGTAATGAATGCCTCTACAAATCTTGTTATGGTCAAAACCACGCCAGACTTACCGTTTTTGAGAAAAAATATGTGTATCGCACAATAACATACATATTTTTACATATTTTCAGCTAAAAGTATGGCATAATTTGGTTTATTTCCATTTTCTCGGAAACTACTAGGCCTAGAATTAAGATTTTTGGTTTAAAATGTTCGCAATGAATGCCTCTACAAATCTTGTTATGGTCAAAACCACGCCAGACTTACCGTTTTTGAGAAAAAATATGTGCATCGCACAATAACATACATATTTTTAGCTAAAAGTATGGCATAATTTGGTTTATTTCCATTTTCTCGGAAACTACTAGGCCTAGAATTAAGATTTTTGGTTTAAAATGTTCGTAATGAATGCCTCTACAAATCTTGTTATGGTCAAAACCACGCCAGACTTACCCTTTTTGAGAAAAAATATGTGCATCGCACAATAACATACATATTTTTAGCTAAAAGTATGGCATAATTTGGTTTATTTCCATTTTCTCGGAAACTACTAGGCCTAGAATTAAGATTTTTGGTTTAAAATGTTCGTAATGAATGCCTCTACAAATCTTGTTATGGTCAAAACCACGCCAGACTTACCGTTTTTGAGAAAAAATATGTGCATCGCACAATAACATACATATTTTTAGCTAAAAGTATGGCATAATTTGGTTTATTTTCATTTTCTCGGAAACTACTAGGCCTAGAATTAAGATTTTTGGTTTAAAATGTTCGTAATGAATGCCTCTACAAATCTTGTTATGGTCAAAACCACGCCAGACTTACCGTTTTTGAGAAAAAATATGTGTATCGCACAATAACATACATATTTTTACATATTTTCAGCTAAAAGTATGGCATAATTTGGTTTATTTCCATTTTCTCGGAAACTACTAGGCCTAGAATTAAGATTTTTGGTTTAAAATGTTCGTAATGAATGCCTCTACAAATCTTGTTATGGTCAAAACCACGCCAGACTTACCGTTTTTGAGAAAAAATATGTGTATCGCACAATAACATACATATTTTTACGTATTTTCAGCTAAAAGTATGGCATAATTTGGTTTATTTCCATTTTCTCGGAAACTACTAGGCCTAGAATTAAGATTTTTGGTTTAAAATGTTCGTAATGAATGCCTCTACAAATCTTGTTATGGTCAAAACCACGCCAGACTTACCGTTTTTGAGAAAAAATATGTGCATCGCACAATAACATACATATTTTTAGCTAAAAGTATGGCATAATTTGGTTTATTTTCTTTTTCTCGGAAACTACTAGGCCTAGAATTAAGATTTTTGGTTTAAAATGTTCGTAATGAATGCCTCTACAAATCTTGTTATGGTCAAAACCACGCCAGACTTACCGTTTTTGAGAAAAAATATGTGTATCGCACAATAACATACATATTTTTACATATTTTCAGCTAAAAGTATGGCATAATTTGGTTTATTTCCATTTTCTCGGAAACTACTAGGCCTAGAATTAAGATTTTTGGTTTAAAATGTTCGTAATGAATGCCTCTACAAATCTTGTTATGGTCAAAACCACGCCAGACTTACCGTTTTTGAGAAAAAATATGTGTATCGCACAATAACATACATATTTTTACATATTTTCAGCTAAAAGTATGGCATAATTTGGTTTATTTCCATTTTCTCGGAAACTACTAGGCCTAGAATTAAGATTTTTGGTTTAAAATGTTCGTAATGAATGCCTCTACAAATCTTGTTATGGTCAAAACCACGCCAGACTTACCCTTTTTGAGAAAAAATATGTGCATCGCACAATAACATACATATTTTTAGCTAAAAGTATGGCATAATTTGGTTTATTTTCATTTTCTCGGAAACTACTAGGCCTAGAATTAAGATTTTTGGTTTAAAATGTTCGTAATGAATGCCTCTACAAATCTTGTTATGGTCAAAACCACGCCAGACTTACCGTTTTTGAGAAAAAATATGTGTATCGCACAATAACATACATATTTTTAGCTAAAAGTATGGCATAATTTGGTTTATTTTCATTTTCTCGGAAACTACTAGGCCTAGAATTAAGATTTTTGGTTTAAAATGTTCGTAATGAATGCCTCTACAAATCTTGTTATGGTCAAAACCACGCCAGACTTACCCTTTTTGAGAAAAAATATGTGCATCGCACAATAACATACATATTTTTAGCTAAAAGTATGGCATAATTTGGTTTATTTCCATTTTCTCGGAAACTACTAGGCCTAGAATTAAGATTTTTGGTTTAAAATGTTCGTAATGAATGCCTCTACAAATCTTGTTATGGTCAAAACCACGCCAGACTTACCGTTTTTGAGAAAAAATATGTGTATCGCACAATAACATACATATTTTTACATATTTTCAGCTAAAAGTATGGCATAATTTGGTTTATTTCCATTTTCTCGGAAACTACTAGGCCTAGAATTAAGATTTTTGGTTTAAAATGTTCGTAATGAATGCCTCTACAAATCTTGTTATGGTCAAAACCACGCCAGACTTACCGTTTTTGAGAAAAAATATGTGCATCGCACAATAACATACATATTTTTAGCTAAAAGTATGGCATAATTTGGTTTATTTTCATTTTCTCGGAAACTACTAGGCCTAGAATTAAGATTTTTGGTTTAAAATGTTCGTAATGAATGCCTCTACAAATCTTGTTATGGTCAAAACCACGCCAGACTTACCGTTTTTGAGAAAAAATATGTGTATCGCACAATAACATACATATTTTTACATATTTTCAGCTAAAAGTATGGCATAATTTGGTTTATTTCCATTTTCTCGGAAACTACTAGGCCTAGAATTAAGATTTTTGGTTTAAAATGTTCGTAATGAATGCCTCTACAAATCTTGTTATGGTCAAAACCACGCCAGACTTACCGTTTTTGAGAAAAAATATGTGTATCGCACAATAACATACATATTTTTACATATTTTCAGCTAAAAGTATGGCATAATTTGGTTTATTTCCATTTTCTCGGAAACTACTAGGCCTAGAATTAAGATTTTTGGTTTAAAATGTTCGTAATGAATGCCTCTACAAATCTTGTTATGGTCAAAACCACGCCAGACTTACCCTTTTTGAGAAAAAATATGTGCATCGCACAATAACATACATATTTTTACATATTTTTAGCTAAAAGTATGGCATAATTTGGTTTATTTCCATTTTCTCGGAAACTACTAGGCCTAGAATTAAGATTTTTGGTTTAAAATGTTCGTAATGAATGCCTCTACAAATCTTGTTATGGTCAAAACCACGCCAGACTTACCGTTTTTGAGAAAAAATATGTGTATCGCACAATAACATACATATTTTTACATATTTTCAGCTAAAAGTATGGCATAATTTGGTTTATTTCCATTTTCTCGGAAACTACTAGGCCTAGAATTAAGATTTTTGGTTTAAAATGTTCGTAATGAATGCCTCTACAAATCTTGTTATGGTCAAAACCACGCCAGACTTACCGTTTTTGAGAAAAAATATGTGTATCGCACAATAACATACATATTTTTACATATTTTCAGCTAAAAGTATGGCATAATTTGGTTTATTTCCATTTTCTCGGAAACTACTAGGCCTAGAATTAAGATTTTTGGTTTAAAATGTTCGTAATGAATGCCTCTACAAATCTTGTTATGGTCAAAACCACGCCAGACTTACCGTTTTTGAGAAAAAATATGTGCATCGCACAATAACATACATATTTTTAGCTAAAAGTATGGCATAATTTGGTTTATTTTCATTTTCTCGGAAACTACTAGGCCTAGAATTAAGATTTTTGGTTTAAAATGTTCGTAATGAATGCCTCTACAAATCTTGTTATGGTCAAAACCACGCCAGACTTACCGTTTTTGAGAAAAAATACGTGCATCGCACAATAACATACATATTTTTAGCTAAAAGTATGGCATAATTTGGTTTATTTTCATTTTCTCGGAAACTAGTAGGCCTAGAATTAAGATTTTTGGTTTAAAATGTTCGTAATGAATGCCTCTACAAATCTTGTTACGGTCAAAACCACGCCAGACTTACCGTTTTTGAGAAAAAATATGTGTATCGCACAATAACATACATATTTTTAGCTAAAAGTATGGCATAATTTGGTTTATTTTCATTTTCTCGGAAACTACTAGGCCTAGAATTAAGATTTTTGGTTTAAAATGTTCGTAATGAATGCCTCTACAAATCTTGTTATGGTCAAAACCACGCCAGACTTACCGTTTTTGAGAAAAAATATGTGCATCGCACAATAACATACATATTTTTAGCTAAAAGTATGGCATAATTTGGTTTATTTTCATTTTCTCGGAAACTACTAGGCCTAGAATTAAGATTTTTGGTTTAAAATGTTCGTAATGAATGCCTCTACAAATCTTGTTATGGTCAAAACCACGCCAGACTTACCGTTTTTGAGAAAAAATATGTGCATCGCACAATAACATACATATTTTCAGCTAAAAGTATGGCATAATTTGGTTTATTTCCATTTTCTCGGAAACTACTAGGCCTAGAATTAAGATTTTTGGTTTAAAATGTTCGTAATGAATGCCTCTACAAATCTTGTTATGGTCAAAACCACGCCAGACTTACCGTTTTTGAGAAAAAATATGTGTATCGCACAATAACATACATATTTTTACATATTTTCAGCTAAAAGTATGGCATAATTTGGTTTATTTCCATTTTCTCGGAAACTACTAGGCCTAGAATTAAGATTTTTGGTTTAAAATGTTCGTAATGAATGCCTCTACAAATCTTGTTATGGTCAAAACCACGCCAGACCTACCGTTTTTGAGAAAAAATATGTGTATCGCACAATAACATACATATTTTTACATATTTTCAGCTAAAAGTATGGCATAATTTGGTTTATTTCCATTTTCTCGGAAACTACTAGGCCTAGAATTAAGATTTTTGGTTTAAAATGTTCGTAATGAATGCCTCTACAAATCTTGTTATGGTCAAAACCACGCCAGACTTACCGTTTTTGAGAAAATATATGTGTATCGCACAATAACATACATATTTTTACATATTTTCAGCTAAAAGTATGGCATAATTTGGTTTATTTCCATTTTCTCGGAAACTACTAGGCCTAGAATTAAGATTTTTGGTTTAAAATGTTCGTAATGAATGCCTCTACAAATCTTGTTATGGTCAAAACCACGCCAGACTTACCGTTTTTGAGAAAAAATATGTGCATCGCACAATAACATACATATTTTTAGCTAAAAGTATGGCATAATTTGGTTTATTTCCATTTTCTCGGAAACTACTAGGCCTAGAATTAAGATTTTTGGTTTAAAATGTTCGTAATGAATGCCTCTACAAATCTTGTTATGGTCAAAACCACGCCAGACTTACCGTTTTTGAGAAAAAATATGTGCATCGCACAATAACATACATATTTTTAGCTAAAAGTATGGCATAATTTGGTTTATTTTCATTTTCTCGGAAACTACTAGGCCTAGAATTAAGATTTTTGGTTTAAAATGTTCGTAATGAATGCCTCTACAAATCTTGTTATGGTCAAAACCACGCCAGACTTACCGTTTTTGAGAAAAAATACGTGCATCGCACAATAACATACATATTTTTAGCTAAAAGTATGGCATAATTTGGTTTATTTTCATTTTCTCGGAAACTACTAGGCCTAGAATTAAGATTTTTGGTTTAAAATGTTCGTAATGAATGCCTCTACAAATCTTGTTACGGTCAAAACCACGCCAGACTTACCGTTTTTGAGAAAAAATATGTGTATCGCACAATAACATACATATTTTTAGCTAAAAGTATGGCATAATTTGGTTTATTTCCATTTTCTCGGAAACTACTAGGCCTAGAATTAAGATTTTTGGTTTAAAATGTTCGTAATGAATGCCTCTACAAATCTTGTTATGGTCAAAACCACGCCAGACTTACCGTTTTTGAGAAAAAATATGTGCATCGCACAATAACATACATATTTTTAGCTAAAAGTATGGCATAATTTGGTTTATTTTCATTTTCTCGGAAACTACTAGGCCTAGAATTAAGATTTTTGGTTTAAAATGTTCGTAATGAATGCCTCTACAAATCTTGTTATGGTCAAAACCACGCCAGACTTACCGTTTTTGAGAAAAAATATGTGCATCGCACAATAACATACATATTTTTAGCTAAAAGTATGGCATAATTTGGTTTATTTTCATTTTCTCGGAAACTACTAGGCCTAGAATTAAGATTTTTGGTTTAAAATGTTCGTAATGAATGCCTCTACAAATCTTGTTATGGTCAAAACCACGCCAGACTTACCGTTTTTGAGAAAAAATATGTGCATCGCACAATAACATACATATTTTCAGCTAAAAGTATGGCATAATTTGGTTTATTTCCATTTTCTCGGAAACTACTAGGCCTAGAATTAAGATTTTTGGTTTAAAATGTTCGTAATGAATGCCTCTACAAATCTTGTTATGGTCAAAACCACGCCAGACTTACCGTTTTTGAGAAAAAATATGTGCATCGCACAATAACATACATATTTTTAGCTAAAAGTATGGCATAATTTGGTTTATTTTCATTTTCTCGGAAACTACTAGGCCTAGAATTAAGATTTTTGGTTTAAAATGTTCGTAATGAATGCCTCTACAAATCTTGTTATGGTCAAAACCACGCCAGACTTACCGTTTTTGAGAAAAAATACGTGCATCGCACAATAACATACATATTTTTAGCTAAAAGTATGGCATAATTTGGTTTATTTTCATTTTCTCGGAAACTACTAGGCCTAGAATTAAGATTTTTGGTTTAAAATGTTCGTAATGAATGCCTCTACAAATCTTGTTACGGTCAAAACCACGCCAGACTTACCGTTTTTGAGAAAAAATATGTGTATCGCACAATAACATACATATTTTTAGCTAAAAGTATGGCATAATTTGGTTTATTTCCATTTTCTCGGAAACTACTAGGCCTAGAATTAAGATTTTTGGTTTAAAATGTTCGTAATGAATGCCTCTACAAATCTTGTTATGGTCAAAACCACGCCAGACTTACCGTTTTTGAGAAAAAATATGTGCATCGCACAATAACATACATATTTTTAGCTAAAAGTATGGCATAATTTGGTTTATTTTCATTTTCTCGGAAACTACTAGGCCTAGAATTAAGATTTTTGGTTTAAAATGTTCGTAATGAATGCCTCTACAAATCTTGTTATGGTCAAAACCACGCCAGACTTACCGTTTTTGAGAAAAAATATGTGCATCGCACAATAACATACATATTTTTAGCTAAAAGTATGGCATAATTTGGTTTATTTTCATTTTCTCGGAAACTACTAGGCCTAGAATTAAGATTTTTGGTTTAAAATGTTCGTAATGAATGCCTCTACAAATCTTGTTATGGTCAAAACCACGCCAGACTTACCGTTTTTGAGAAAAAATATGTGCATCGCACAATAACATACATATTTTCAGCTAAAAGTATGGCATAATTTGGTTTATTTCCATTTTCTCGGAAACTACTAGGCCTAGAATTAAGATTTTTGGTTTAAAATGTTCGTAATGAATGCCTCTACAAATCTTGTTATGGTCAAAACCACGCCAGACTTACCGTTTTTGAGAAAAAATATGTGTATCGCACAATAACATACATATTTTTACATATTTTCAGCTAAAAGTATGGCATAATTTGGTTTATTTCCATTTTCTCGGAAACTACTAGGCCTAGAATTAAGATTTTTGGTTTAAAATGTTCGTAATGAATGCCTCTACAAATCTTGTTATGGTCAAAACCACGCCAGACTTACCGTTTTTGAGAAAAAATATGTGTATCGCACAATAACATACATATTTTTACATATTTTCAGCTAAAAGTATGGCATAATTTGGTTTATTTCCATTTTCTCGGAAACTACTAGGCCTAGAATTAAGATTTTTGGTTTAAAATGTTCGTAATGAATGCCTCTACAAATCTTGTTATGGTCAAAACCACGCCAGACTTACCGTTTTTGAGAAAAAATATGTGTATCGCACAATAACATACATATTTTTACATATTTTCAGCTAAAAGTATGGCATAATTTGGTTTATTTCCATTTTCTCGGAAACTACTAGGCCTAGAATTAAGATTTTTGGTTTAAAATGTTCGTAATGAATGCCTCTACAAATCTTGTTATGGTCAAAACCACGCCAGACTTACCGTTTTTGAGAAAAAATATGTGCATCGCACAATAACATACATATTTTTAGCTAAAAGTATGGCATAATTTGGTTTATTTCCATTTTCTCGGAAACTACTAAGCCTAGAATTAAGATTTTTGGTTTAAAATGTTCGTAATGAATGCCTCTACAAATCTTGTTATGGTCAAAACCACGCCAGACTTACCGTTTTTGAGAAAAAATATGTGCATCGCACAATAACATACATATTTTTAGCTAAAAGTATGGCATAATTTGGTTTATTTTCATTTTCTCGGAAACTACTAGGCCTAGAATTAAGATTTTTGGTTTAAAATGTTCGTAATGAATGCCTCTACAAATCTTGTTATGGTCAAAACCACGCCAGACTTACCGTTTTTGAGAAAAAATATGTGCATCGCACAATAACATACATATTTTTAGCTAAAAGTATGGCATAATTTGGTTTATTTTCATTTTCTCGGAAACTACTAGGCCTAGAATTAAGATTTTTGGTTTAAAATGTTCGTAATGAATGCCTCTACAAATCTTGTTATGGTCAAAACCACGCCAGACTTACCGTTTTTGAGAAAAAATATGTGTATCGCACAATAACATACATATTTTTAGCTAAAAGTATGGCATAATTTGGTTTATTTTCATTTTCTCGGAAACTACTAGGCCTAGAATTAAGATTTTTGGTTTAAAATGTTCGTAATGAATGCCTCTACAAATCTTGTTATGGTCAAAACCACGCCAGACTTACCGTTTTTGAGAAAAAATATGTGCATCGCACAATAACATACATATTTTTAGCTAAAAGTATGGCATAATTTGGTTTATTTTCATTTTCTCGGAAACTACTAGGCCTAGAATTAAGATTTTTGGTTTAAAATGTTCGTAATGAATGCCTCTACAAATCTTGTTATGGTCAAAACCACGCCAGACTTACCGTTTTTGAGAAAAAATATGTGCATCGCACAATAACATACATATTTTTAGCTAAAAGTATGGCATAATTTGGTTTATTTTCATTTTCTCGGAAACTACTAGGCCTAGAATTAAGATTTTTGGTTTAAAATGTTCGTAATGAATGCCTCTACAAATCTTGTTATGGTCAAAACCACGCCAGACTTACCGTTTTTGAGAAAAAATATGTGCATCGCACAATAACATACATATTTTTAGCTAAAAGTATGGCATAATTTGGTTTATTTTCATTTTCTCGGAAACTACTAGGCCTAGAATTAAGATTTTTGGTTTAAAATGTTCGTAATGAATGCCTCTACAAATCTTGTTATGGTCAAAACCACGCCAGACTTACCGTTTTTGAGAAAAAATATGTGCATCGCACAATAACATACATATTTTTAGCTAAAAGTATGGCATAATTTGGTTTATTTTCATTTTCTCGGAAACTACTAGGCCTAGAATTAAGATTTTTGGTTTAAAATGTTCGTAATGAATGCCTCTACAAATCTTGTTATGGTCAAAACCACGCCAGACTTACCGTTTTTGAGAAAAAATATGTGCATCGCACAATAACATACATATTTTTAGCTAAAAGTATGGCATAATTTGGTTTATTTTCATTTTCTCGGAAACTACTAGGCCTAGAATTAAGATTTTTGGTTTAAAATGTTCGTAATGAATGCCTCTACAAATCTTGTTATGGTCAAAACCACGCCAGACTTACCGTTTTTGAGAAAAAATATGTGTATCGCACAATAACATACATATTTTTACATATTTTCAGCTAAAAGTATGGCATAATTTGGTTTATTTCCATTTTCTCGGAAACTACTAGGCCTAGAATTAAGATTTTTGGTTTAAAATGTTCGTAATGAATGCCTCTACAAATCTTGTTATGGTCAAAACCACGCCAGACCTACCGTTTTTGAGAAAAAATATGTGTATCGCACAATAACATACATATTTTTACATATTTTCAGCTAAAAGTATGGCATAATTTGGTTTATTTCCATTTTCTCGGAAACTACTAGGCCTAGAATTAAGATTTTTGGTTTAAAATGTTCGTAATGAATGCCTCTACAAATCTTGTTATGGTCAAAACCACGCCAGACTTACCGTTTTTGAGAAAAAATATGTGTATCGCACAATAACATACATATTTTTACATATTTTCAGCTAAAAGTATGGCATAATTTGGTTTATTTCCATTTTCTCGGAAACTACTAGGCCTAGAATTAAGATTTTTGGTTTAAAATGTTCGTAATGAATGCCTCTACAAATCTTGTTATGGTCAAAACCACGCCAGACTTACCGTTTTTGAGAAAAAATATGTGCATCGCACAATAACATACATATTTTTAGCTAAAAGTATGGCATAATTTGGTTTATTTCCATTTTCTCGGAAACTACTAGGCCTAGAATTAAGATTTTTGGTTTAAAATGTTCGTAATGAATGCCTCTACAAATCTTGTTATGGTCAAAACCACGCCAGACTTACCGTTTTTGAGAAAAAATATGTGCATCGCACAATAACATACATATTTTTAGCTAAAAGTATGGCATAATTTGGTTTATTTCCATTTTCTCGGAAACTACTAGGCCTAGAATTAAGATTTTTGGTTTAAAATGTTCGTAATGAATGCCTCTACAAATCTTGTTATGGTCAAAACCACGCCAGACTTACCGTTTTTGAGAAAAAATATGTGTATCGCACAATAACATACATATTTTTACATATTTTTAGCTAAAAGTATGGCATAATTTGGTTTATTTTCATTTTCTCGGAAACTACTAGGCCTAGAATTAAGATTTTTGGTTTAAAATGTTCGTAATGAATGCCTCTACAAGTCTTGTTGTGGTCAAAACCACGCCAGACTTACCGTTTTTGAGAAAAAATATGTGCATCGCACAATAACATACATATTTTTAGCTAAAAGTATGGCATAATTTGGTTTATTTTCATTTTCTCGGAAACTACTAGGCCTAGAATTAAGATTTTTGGTTTAAAATGTTCGTAATGAATGCCTCTACAAATCTTGTTACGGTCAAAACCACGCCAGACTTACCGTTTTTGAGAAAAAATATGTGTATCGCACAATAACATACATATTTTTAGCTAAAAGTATGGCATAATTTGGTTTATTTCCATTTTCTCGGAAACTACTAGGCCTAGAATTAAGATTTTTGGTTTAAAATGTTCGTAATGAATGCCTCTACAAATCTTGTTATGGTCAAAACCACGCCAGACTTACCGTTTTTGAGAAAAAATATGTGCATCGCACAATAACATACATATTTTTAGCTAAAAGTATGGCATAATTTGGTTTATTTTCATTTTCTCGGAAACTACTAGGCCTAGAATTAAGATTTTTGGTTTAAAATGTTCGTAATGAATGCCTCTACAAATCTTGTTATGGTCAAAACCACGCCAGACTTACCGTTTTTGAGAAAAAATATGTGCATCGCACAATAACATACATATTTTTAGCTAAAAGTATGGCATAATTTGGTTTATTTTCATTTTCTCGGAAACTACTAGGCCTAGAATTAAGATTTTTGGTTTAAAATGTTCGTAATGAATGCCTCTACAAATCTTGTTATGGTCAAAACCACGCCAGACTTACCGTTTTTGAGAAAAAATATGTGCATCGCACAATAACATACATATTTTCAGCTAAAAGTATGGCATAATTTGGTTTATTTCCATTTTCTCGGAAACTACTAGGCCTAGAATTAAGATTTTTGGTTTAAAATGTTCGTAATGAATGCCTCTACAAATCTTGTTATGGTCAAAACCACGCCAGACTTACCGTTTTTGAGAAAAAATATGTGTATCGCACAATAACATACATATTTTTACATATTTTCAGCTAAAAGTATGGCATAATTTGGTTTATTTCCATTTTCTCGGAAACTACTAGGCCTAGAATTAAGATTTTTGGTTTAAAATGTTCGTAATGAATGCCTCTACAAATCTTGTTATGGTCAAAACCACGCCAGACCTACCGTTTTTGAGAAAAAATATGTGTATCGCACAATAACATACATATTTTTACATATTTTCAGCTAAAAGTATGGCATAATTTGGTTTATTTCCATTTTCTCGGAAACTACTAGGCCTAGAATTAAGATTTTTGGTTTAAAATGTTCGTAATGAATGCCTCTACAAATCTTGTTATGGTCAAAACCACGCCAGACTTACCGTTTTTGAGAAAAAATATGTGCATCGCACAATAACATACATATTTTTAGCTAAAAGTATGGCATAATTTGGTTTATTTCCATTTTCTCGGAAACTACTAGGCCTAGAATTAAGATTTTTGGTTTAAAATGTTCGTAATGAATGCCTCTACAAATCTTGTTATGGTCAAAACCACGCCAGACTTACCGTTTTTGAGAAAAAATATGTGCATCGCACAATAACATACATATTTTTAGCTAAAAGTATGGCATAATTTGGTTTATTTCCATTTTCTCGGAAACTACTAGGCCTAGAATTAAGATTTTTGGTTTAAAATGTTCGTAATGAATGCCTCTACAAATCTTGTTATGGTCAAAACCACGCCAGACTTACCGTTTTTGAGAAAAAATATGTGTATCGCACAATAACATACATATTTTTACATATTTTCAGCTAAAAGTATGGCATAATTTGGTTTATTTCCATTTTCTCGGAAACTACTAGGCCTAGAATTAAGATTTTTGGTTTAAAATGTTCGTAATGAATGCCTCTACAAATCTTGTTATGGTCAAAACCACGCCAGACTTACCGTTTTTGAGAAAAAATATGTGCATCGCACAATAACATACATATTTTTAGCTAAAAGTATGGCATAATTTGGTTTATTTTCATTTTCTCGGAAACTACTAGGCCTAGAATTAAGATTTTTGGTTTAAAATGTTCGTAATGAATGCCTCTACAAATCATAACAAGTTGTTATGGTCAAAACCACGCCAGACTTACCGTTTTTGAGAAAAAATATGTGCATCGCACAATAACATACATATTTTTAGCTAAAAGTATGGCATAATTTGGTTTATTTTCATTTTCTCGGAAACTACTAGGCCTAGAATTAAGATTTTTGGTTTAAAATGTTCGTAATGAATGCCTCTACAAATCTTGTTATGGTCAAAACCACGCCAGACTTACCGTTTTTGAGAAAAAATATGTGTATCGCACAATAACATACATATTTTTACATATTTTCAGCTAAAAGTATGGCATAATTTGGTTTATTTTCATTTTCTCGGAAACTACTAGGCCTAGAATTAAGATTTTTGGTTTAAAATGTTCGTAATGAATGCCTCTACAAATCTTGTTATGGTCAAAACCACGCCAGACTTACCGTTTTTGAGAAAAAATATGTGCATCGCACAATAACATACATATTTTTAGCTAAAAGTATGGCATAATTTGGTTTATTTTCATTTTCTCGGAAACTACTAGGCCTAGAATTAAGATTTTTGGTTTAAAATGTTCGTAATGAATGCCTCTACAAATCTTGTTATGGTCAAAACCACGCCAGACTTACCGTTTTTGAGAAAAAATATGTGTATCGCACAATAACATACATATTTTTACATATTTTCAGCTAAAAGTATGGCATAATTTGGTTTATTTTCATTTTCTCGGAAACTACTAGGCCTAGAATTAAGATTTTTGGTTTAAAATGTTCGTAATGAATGCCTCTACAAATCTTGTTATGGTCAAAACCACGCCAGACTTACCGTTTTTGAGAAAAAATATGTGTATCCCACAATAACATACATATTTTTACATATTTTCAGCTAAAAGTATGGCATAATTTGGTTTATTTCCATTTTCTCGGAAACTACTAGGCCTAGAATTAAGATTTTTGGTTTAAAATGTTCGTAATGAATGCCTCTACAAATCTTGTTATGGTCAAAACCACGACAGACTTACCGTTTTTGAGAAAAAATATGTGTATCGCACAATAACATACATATTTTTACATATTTTCAGCTAAAAGTATGGCATAATTTGGTTTATTTCCATTTTCTCGGAAACTACTAGGCCTAGCATTAAGATTTTTGGTTTAAAATGTTCGTAATGAATGCCTCTACAAATCTTGTTATGGTCAAAACCACGCCAGACTTACCGTTTTTGAGAAAAAATATGTGCATCGCACAATAACATACATATTTTTACATATTTTCAGCTAAAAGTATGGCATAATTTGGTTTATTTCCATTTTCTCGGAAACTACTAGGCCTAGAATTAAGATTTTTGGTTTAAAATGTTCGTAATGAATGCCTCTACAAATCTTGTTATGGTCAAAACCACGCCAGACTTACCGTTTTTGAGACAAAATATGTGCATCGCACAATAACATACATATTTTTACATATTTTCAGCTAAAAGTATGGCATAATTTGGTTTATTTTCATTTTCTCGGAAACTACTAGGCCTAGAATTAAGATTTTTGGTTTAAAATGTTCGTAATGAATGCCTCTACAAATCTTGTTATGGTCAAAACCACGCCAGACTTACCGTTTTTGAGAAAAAATATGTGCATCGCACAATAACATACATATTTTTAGCTAAAAGTATGGCATAATTTGGTTTATTTCCATTTTCTCGGAAACTACTAGGCCTAGAATTAAGATTTTTGGTTTAAAATGTTCGTAATGAATGCCTCTACAAATCTTGTTATGGTCAAAACCACGCCAGACTTACCGTTTTTGAGAAAAAATATGTGCATCGCACAATAACATACATATTTTTAGCTAAAAGTATGGCATAATTTGGTTTATTTCCATTTTCTCGGAAACTACTAGGCCTAGAATTAAGATTTTTGGTTTAAAATGTTCGTAATGAATGCCTCTACAAATCTTGTTATGGTCAAAACCACGCCAGACTTACCGTTTTTGAGAAAAAATATGTGCATCGCACAATAACATACATATTTTTAGCTAAAAGTAAGGCATAATTTGGTTTATTTTAATTTTCTCGGAAACTACTAGGCCTAGAATTAAGATTTTTGGTTTAAAATGTTCGTAATGAATGCCTCTACAAATCTTGTTATGGTCAAAACCACGCCAGACTTACCGTTTTTGAGAAAAAATATGTGTATCGCACAATAACATACATATTTTTACATATTTTCAGCTAAAAGTATGGCATAATTTGGTTTATTTCCATTTTCTCGGAAACTACTAGGCCTAGAATTAAGATTTTTGGTTTAAAATGTTCGTAATGAATGCCTCTACAAATCTTGTTATGGTCAAAACCACGCCAGACTTACCGTTTTTGAGAAAAAATATGTGCATCGCACAATAACATACATATTTTTAGCTAAAAGTATGGCATAATTTGGTTTATTTTCATTTTCTCGGAAACTACTAGGCCTAGAATTAAGATTTTTGGTTTAAAATGTTCGTAATGAATGCCTCTACAAATCTTGTTATGGTCAAAACCACGCCAGACTTACCGTTTTTGAGAAAAAATATGTGCATCGCACAATAACATACATATTTTTAGCTAAAAGTATGGCATAATTTGGTTTATTTTCATTTTCTCGGAAACTACTAGGCCTAGAATTAAGATTTTTGGTTTAAAATGTTCGTAATGAATGCCTCTACAAATCTTGTTATGGTCAAAACCACGCCAGACTTACCGTTTTTGAGAAAAAATATGTGTATCGCACAATAACATACATATTTTTACATATTTTCAGCTAAAAGTATGGCATAATTTGGTTTATTTTCATTTTCTCGGAAACTACTAGGCCTAGAATTAAGATTTTTGGTTTAAAATGTTCGTAATGAATGCCTCTACAAATCTTGTTATGGTCAAAACCACGCCAGACTTACCGTTTTTGAGAAAAAATATGTGCATCGCACAATAACATACATATTTTTAGCTAAAAGTATGGCATAATTTGGTTTATTTTCATTTTCTCGGAAACTACTAGGCCTAGAATTAAGATTTTTGGTTTAAAATGTTCGTAATGAATGCCTCTACAAATCTTGTTATGGTCAAAACCACGCCAGACTTACCGTTTTTGAGAAAAAATATGTGTATCGCACAATAACATACATATTTTTACATATTTTCAGCTAAAAGTATGGCATAATTTGGTTTATTTTCATTTTCTCGGAAACTACTAGGCCTAGAATTAAGATTTTTGGTTTAAAATGTTCGTAATGAATGCCTCTACAAATCTTGTTATGGTCAAAACCACGCCAGACTTACCGTTTTTGAGAAAAAATATGTGTATCGCACAATAACATACATATTTTTACATATTTTCAGCTAAAAGTATGGCATAATTTGGTTTATTTCCATTTTCTCGGAAACTACTAGGCCTAGAATTAAGATTTTTGGTTTAAAATGTTCGTAATGAATGCCTCTACAAATCTTGTTATGGTCAAAACCACGCCAGACTTACCGTTTTTGAGAAAAAATATGTGTATCGCACAATAACATACATATTTTTACATATTTTCAGCTAAAAGTATGGCATAATTTGGTTTATTTCCATTTTCTCGGAAACTACTAGGCCTAGAATTAAGATTTTTGGTTTAAAATGTTCGTAATGAATGCCTCTACAAATCTTGTTATGGTCAAAACCACGCCAGACTTACCGTTTTTGAGAAAAAATATGTGCATCGCACAATAACATACATATTTTTACATATTTTCAGCTAAAAGTATGGCATAATTTGGTTTATTTCCATTTTCTCGGAAACTACTAGGCCTAGAATTAAGATTTTTGGTTTAAAATGTTCGTAATGAATGCCTCTACAAATCTTGTTATGGTCAAAACCACGCCAGACTTACCGTTTTTGAGAAAAAATATGTGCATCGCACAATAACATACATATTTTTACATATTTTCAGCTAAAAGTATGGCATAATTTGGTTTATTTTCATTTTCTCGGAAACTACTAGGCCTAGAATTAAGATTTTTGGTTTAAAATGTTCGTAATGAATGCCTCTACAAATCTTGTTATGGTCAAAACCACGCCAGACTTACCGTTTTTGAGAAAAAATATGTGCATCGCACAATAACATACATATTTTTAGCTAAAAGTATGGCATAATTTGGTTTATTTCCATTTTCTCGGAAACTACTAGGCCTAGAATTAAGATTTTTGGTTTAAAATGTTCGTAATGAATGCCTCTACAAATCTTGTTATGGTCAAAACCACGCCAGACTTACCGTTTTTGAGAAAAAATATGTGCATCGCACAATAACATACATATTTTTAGCTAAAAGTATGGCATAATTTGGTTTATTTCCATTTTCTCGGAAACTACTAGGCCTAGAATTAAGATTTTTGGTTTAAAATGTTCGTAATGAATGCCTCTACAAATCTTGTTATGGTCAAAACCACGCCAGACTTACCGTTTTTGAGAAAAAATATGTGCATCGCACAATAACATACATATTTTTAGCTAAAAGTAAGGCATAATTTGGTTTATTTTCATTTTCTCGGAAACTACTAGGCCTAGAATTAAGATTTTTGGTTTAAAATGTTCGTAATGAATGCCTCTACAAATCTTGTTATGGTCAAAACCACGCCAGACTTACCGTTTTTGAGAAAAAATATGTGTATCGCACAATAACATACATATTTTTACATATTTTCAGCTAAAAGTATGGCATAATTTGGTTTATTTCCATTTTCTCGGAAACTACTAGGCCTAGAATTAAGATTTTTGGTTTAAAATGTTCGTAATGAATGCCTCTACAAATCTTGTTATGGTCAAAACCACGCCAGACTTACCGTTTTTGAGAAAAAATATGTGCATCGCACAATAACATACATATTTTTACATATTTTCAGCTAAAAGTATGGCATAATTTGGTTTATTTCCATTTTCTCGGAAACTACTAGGCCTAGAATTAAGATTTTTGGTTTAAAATGTTCGTAATGAATGCCTCTACAAATCTTGTTATGGTCAAAACCACGCCAGACTTACCGTTTTTGAGAAAAAATATGTGTATCGCACAATAACATACATATTTTTACATATTTTCAGCTAAAAGTATGGCATAATTTGGTTTATTTCCATTTTCTCGGAAACTACTAGGCCTAGAATTAAGATTTTTGGTTTAAAATGTTCGTAATGAATGCCTCTACAAATCTTGTTATGGTCAAAACCACGCCAGACTTACCGTTTTTGAGAAAAAATATGTGTATCGCACAATAACATACATATTTTTACATATTTTCAGCTAAAAGTATGGCATAATTTGGTTTATTTCCATTTTCTCGGAAACTACTAGGCCTAGAATTAAGATTTTTGGTTTAAAATGTTCGTAATGAATGCCTCTACAAATCTTGTTATGGTCAAAACCACGCCAGACTTACCGTTTTTGAGAAAAAATATGTGCATCGCACAATAACATACATATTTTTAGCTAAAAGTATGGCATAATTTGGTTTATTTTCATTTTCTCGGAAACTACTAGGCCTAGAATTAAGATTTTTGGTTTAAAATGTTCGTAATGAATGCCTCTACAAATCTTGTTATGGTCAAAACCACGCCAGACTTACCCTTTTTGAGAAAAAATATGTGCATCGCACAATAACATACATATTTTTAGCTAAAAGTATGGCATAATTTGGTTTATTTCCATTTTCTCGGAAACTACTAGGCCTAGAATTAAGATTTTTGGTTTAAAATGTTCGTAATGAATGCCTCTACAAATCTTGTTATGGTCAAAACCACGCCAGACTTACCGTTTTTGAGAAAAAATATGTGTATCGCACAATAACATACATATTTTTACATATTTTCAGCTAAAAGTATGGCATAATTTGGTTTATTTCCATTTTCTCGGAAACTACTAGGCCTAGAATTAAGATTTTTGGTTTAAAATGTTCGTAATGAATGCCTCTACAAATCTTGTTATTGTCAAAACCACGCCAGACTTACCGTTTTTGAGAAAAAATATGTGCATCGCACAATAACATACATATTTTTAGCTAAAAGTATGGCATAATTTGGTTTATTTCCATTTTCTCGGAAACTACTAGGCCTAGAATTAAGATTTTTGGTTTAAAATGTTCGTAATGAATGCCTCTACAAATCTTGTTATGGTCAAAACCACGCCAGTGGTTACCGTTTTTGAGAAAAAATATGTGCATCGCACAATAACATACATATTTTTAGCTAAAAGTATGGCATAATTTGGTTTATTTCCATTTTCTCGGAAACTACTAGGCCTAGAATTAAGATTTTTGGTTTAAAATGTTCGTAATGAATGCCTCTACAAATCTTGTTATGGTCAAAACCACGCCAGACTTACCGTTTTTGAGAAAAAATATGTGTATCGCACAATAACATACATATTTTTACATATTTTCAGCTAAAAGTATGGCATAATTTGGTTTATTTCCATTTTCTCGGAAACTACTAGGCCTAGAATTAAGATTTTTGGTTTAAAATGTTCGTAATGAATGCCTCTACAAATCTTGTTATGGTCAAAACCACGCCAGACTTACCGTTTTTGAGAAAAAATATGTGCATCGCACAATAACATACATATTTTTAGCTAAAAGTATGGCATAATTTGGTTTATTTTCATTTTCTCGGAAACTACTAGGCCTAGAATTAAGATTTTTGGTTTAAAATGTTCGTAATGAATGCCTCTACAAATCTTGTTATGGTCAAAACCAAGCCAGACTTACCGTTTTTGAGAAAAAATATGTGCATCGCACAATAACATACATATTTTTAGCTAAAAGTATGGCATAATTTGGTTTATTTTCATTTTCTCGGAAACTACTAGGCCTAGAATTAAGATTTTTGGTTTAAAATGTTCGTAATGAATGCCTCTACAAATCTTGTTATGGTCAAAACCACGCCAGACTTACCGTTTTTGAGAAAAAATATGTGTATCGCACAATAACATACATATTTTTACATATTTTCAGCTAAAAGTATGGCATAATTTGGTTTATTTCCATTTTCTCGGAAACTACTAGGCCTAGAATTAAGATTTTTGGTTTAAAATGTTCGTAATGAATGCCTCTACAAATCTTGTTATGGTCAAAACCACGCCAGACTTACCGTTTTTGAGAAAAAATATGTGCATCGCACAATAACATACATATTTTTAGCTAAAAGTATGGCATAATTTGGTTTATTTCCATTTTCTCGGAAACTACTAGGCCTAGAATTAAGATTTTTGGTTTAAAATGTTCGTAATGAATGCCTCTTCAAATCTTGTTATGGTCAAAACCACGCCAGACTTACCGTTTTTGAGAAAAAATATGTGCATCGCACAATAACATACATATTTTTAGCTAAAAGTATGGCATAATTTGGTTTATTTCCATTTTCTCGGAAACTACTAGGCCTAGAATTAAGATTTTTGGTTTAAAATATTCGTAATGAATGCCTCTACAAATCTTGTTACCACGCCAGACTTACCCTTTTTGAGAAAAAATATGTGCATCGCACAATAACATACATATTTTTAGCTAAAAGTATGGCATAATTTGGTTTATTTCCATTTTCTCGGAAACTACTAGGCCTAGAATTAAGATTTTTGGTTTAAAATGTTCGTAATGAATGCCTCTACAAATCTTGTTATGGTCAAAACCACGCCAGACTTACCGTTTTTGAGAAAAAATATGTGTATCGCACAATAACATACATATTTTTACATATTTTCAGCTAAAAGTATGGCATAATTTGGTTTATTTCCATTTTCTCGGAAACTACTAGGCCTAGAATTAAGATTTTTGGTTTAAAATGTTCGTAATGAATGCCTCTACAAATCTTGTTATGGTCAAAACTACGCCAGACTTACCGTTTTTGAGAAAAAATATGTGTATCGCACAATAACATACATATTTTTACATATTTTCAGCTAAAAGTATGGCATAATTTGGTTTATTTCCATTTTCTCGGAAACTACTAGGCCTAGAATTAAGATTTTTGGTTTAAAATGTTCGTAATGAATGCCTCTACAAATCTTGTTATGGTCAAAACCACGCCAGACTTACCGTTTTTGAGAAAAAATATGTGTATCGCACAATAACATACATATTTTTACATATTTTCAGCTAAAAGTATGGCATAATTTGGTTTATTTCCATTTTCTCGGAAACTACTAGGCCTAGAATTAAGATTTTTGGTTTAAAATGTTCGTAATGAATGCCTCTACAAATCTTGTTATGGTCAAAACCACGCCAGACTTACCGTTTTTGAGAAAAAATATGTGCATCGCACAATAACATACATATTTTTAGCTAAAAGTATGGCATAATTTGGTTTATTTCCATTTTCTCGGAAACTACTAGGCCTAGAATTAAGATTTTTGGTTTAAAATGTTCGTAATGAATGCCTCTACAAATCCTGTTATGGTCAAAACCACGCCAGACTTACCGTTTTTGAGAAAAAATATGTGTATCGCACAATAACATACATATTTTTACATATTTTCAGCTAAAAGTATGGCATAATTTGGTTTATTTCCATTTTCTCGGAAACTACTAGGCCTAGAATTAAGATTTTTGGTTTAAAATGTTCGTAATGAATGCCTCTACAAATCTTGTTATGGTCAAAACCACGCCAGACTTACCGTTTTTGAGAAAAAATATGTGCATCGCACAATATCATACATATTTTTAGCTAAAAGTATGGCATAATTTGGTTTATTTTCATTTTCTCGGAAACTACTAGGCCTAGAATTAGGATTTTTGGTTTAAAATGTTCGTAATGAATGCCTCTACAAATCTTGTTATGGTCAAAACCACGCCAGACTTACCGTTTTTGAGAAAAAATATGTGCATCGCACAATAACATACATATTTTTAGCTAAAAGTATGGCATAATTTGGTTTATTTTCATTTTCTCGGAAACTACTAGGCCTAGAATTAAGATTTTTGGTTTAAAATGTTCGTAATGAATGCCTCTACAAATCTTGTTATGGTCAAAACCACGCCAGACTTACCGTTTTTGAGAAAAAATATGTGCATCGCACAATAACATACATATTTTTACATATTTTCAGCTAAAAGTATGGCATAATTTGGTTTATTTCCATTTTCTCGGAAACTACTAGGCCTAGAATTAAGATTTTTGGTTTAAAATGTTCGTAATGAATGCCTCTACAAATCTTGTTATGGTCAAAACCACGCCAGACTTACCGTTTTTGAGAAAAAATATGTGTATCGCACAATAACATACATATTTTTACATATTTTCAGCTAAAAGTATGGCATAATTTGGTTTATTTCCATTTTCTCGGAAACTACTAGGCCTAGAATTAAGATTTTTGGTTTAAAATGTTCGTAATGAATGCCTCTACAAATCTTGTTATGGTCAAAACCACGCCAGACTTACCGTTTTTGAGAAAAAATATGTGCATCGCACAATAACATACATATTTTTAGCTAAAAGTATGGCATAATTTGGTTTATTTTCATTTTCTCGGAAACTACTAGGCCTAGAATTAAGATTTTTGGTTTAAAATGTTCGTAATGAATGCCTCTACAAATCTTGTTGTGGTCAAAACCACGCCAGACTTACCGTTTTTGAGAAAAAATATGTGCATCGCACAATAACATACATATTTTTAGCTAAAAGTATGGCATAATTTGGTTTATTTTCATTTTCTCGGAAACTACTAGGCCTAGAATTAAGATTTTTGGTTTAAAATGTTCGTAATGAATGCCTCTACAAATCTTGTTATGGTCAAAACCACGCCAGACTTACCGTTTTTGAGAAAAAATATGTGTATCGCACAATAACATACATATTTTTACATATTTTCAGCTAAAAGTATGGCATAATTTGGTTTATTTCCATTTTCTCGGAAACTACTAGGCCTAGAATTAAGATTTTTGGTTTAAAATGTTCGTAATGAATGCCTCTACAAATCTTGTTATGGTCAAAACCACGCCAGACTTACCGTTTTTGAGAAAAAATATGTGCATCGCACAATAACATACATATTTTTAGCTAAAAGTATGGCATAATTTGGTTTATTTTCATTTTCTCGGAAACTACTAGGCCTAGAATTAAGATTTTTGGTTTAAAATGTTCGTAATGAATGCCTCTACAAATCTTGTTATGGTCAAAACCACGCCAGACTTACCGTTTTTGAGAAAAAATATGTGTATCGCACAATAACATACATATTTTTACATATTTTCAGCTAAAAGTATGGCATAATTTGGTTTATTTCCATTTTCTCGGAAACTACTAGGCCTAGAATTAAGATTTTTGGTTTAAAATGTTCGTAATGAATGCCTCTACAAATCTTGTTATGGTCAAAACCACGCCAGACTTACCGTTTTTGAGAAAAAATATGTGCATCGCACAATAACATACATATTTTTAGCTAAAAGTATGGCATAATTTGGTTTATTTCCATTTTCTCGGAAACTACTAGGCCTAGAATTAAGATTTTTGGTTTAAAATGTTCGTAATGAATGCCTCTACAAATCTTGTTATGGTCAAAACCACGCCAGACTTACCCTTTTTGAGAAAAAATATGTGCATCGCACAATAACATACATATTTTTAGCTAAAAGTATGGCATAATTTGGTTTATTTCCATTTTCTCGGAAACTACTAGGCCTAGAATTAAGATTTTTGGTTTAAAATGTTCGTAATGAATGCCTCTACAAATCTTGTTATGGTCAAAACCACGCCAGACTTACCGTTTTTGAGAAAAAATATGTGTATCGCACAATAACATACATATTTTTACATATTTTCAGCTAAAAGTATGGCATAATTTGGTTTATTTCCATTTTCTCGGAAACTACTAGGCCTAGAATTAAGATTTTTGGTTTAAAATGTTCGTAATGAATGCCTCTACAAATCTTGTTATGGTCAAAACCACGCCAGACTTACCGTTTTTGAGAAAAAATATGTGTATCGCACAATAACATACATATTTTTAGCTAAAAGTATGGCATAATTTGGTTTATTTTCATTTTCTCGGAAACTACTAGGCCTAGAATTAAGATTTTTGGTTTAAAATGTTCGTAATGAATGCCTCTACAAATCTTGTTATGGTCAAAACCACGCCAGACTTACCGTTTTTGAGAAAAAATATGTGCATCGCACAATAACATACATATTTTTAGCTAAAAGTATGGCATAATTTGGTTTATTTTCATTTTCTCGGAAACTACTAGGCCTAGAATTAAGATTTTTGGTTTAAAATGTTCGTAATGAATGCCTCTACAAATCTTGTTATGGTCAAAACCACGCCAGACTTACCGTTTTTGAGAAAAAATATGTGCATCGCACAATAACATACATATTTTTACATATTTTCAGCTAAAAGTATGGCATAATTTGGTTTATTTCCATTTTCTCGGAAACTACTAGGCCTAGAAACTACTAGGCCTAGAATTAAGATTTTTGGTTTAAAATGTTCGTAATGAATGCCTCTACAAATCTTGTTATGGTCAAAACCACGCCAGACTTACCGTTTTTGAGAAAAAATATGTGTATCGCACAATAACATACATATTTTTACATATTTTCAGCTAAAAGTATGGCATAATTTGGTTTATTTCCATTTTCTCGGAAACTACTAGGCCTAGAATTAAGATTTTTGGTTTAAAATGTTCGTAATGAATGCCTCTACAAATCTTGTTATGGTCAAAACCACGCCAGACTTACCGTTTTTGAGAAAAAATATGTGCATCGCACAATAACATACATATTTTTAGCTAAAAGTATGGCATAATTTGGTTTATTTTCATTTTCTCGGAAACTACTAGGCCTAGAATTAAGATTTTTGGTTTAAAATGTTCGTAATGAATGCCTCTACAAATCTTGTTATGGTCAAAACCACGCCAGACTTACCCTTTTTGAGAAAAAATATGTGCATCGCACAATAACATACATATTTTTAGCTAAAAGTATGGCATAATTTGGTTTATTTCCATTTTCTCGGAAACTACTAGGCCTAGAATTAAGATTTTTGGTTTAAAATGTTCGTAATGAATGCCTCTACAAATCTTGTTATGGTCAAAACCACGCCAGACTTACCGTTTTTGAGAAAAAATATGTGTATCGCACAATAACATACATATTTTTACATATTTTCAGCTAAAAGTATGGCATAATTTGGTTTATTTCCATTTTCTCGGAAACTACTAGGCCTAGAATTAAGATTTTTGGTTTAAAATGTTCGTAATGAATGCCTCTACAAATCTTGTTATGGTCAAAACCACGCCAGACTTACCGTTTTTGAGAAAAAATATGTGTATCGCACAATAACATACATATTTTTACATATTTTCAGCTAAAAGTATGGCATAATTTGGTTTATTTCCATTTTCTCGGAAACTACTAGGCCTAGAATTAAGATTTTTGGTTTAAAATGTTCGTAATGAATGCCTCTACAAATCTTGTTATGGTCAAAACCACGCCAGACTTACCGTTTTTGAGAAAAAATATGTGTATCGCACAATAACATACATATTTTTACATATTTTCAGCTAAAAGTATGGCATAATTTGGTTTATTTCCATTTTCTCGGAAACTACTAGGCCTAGAATTAAGATTTTTGGTTTAAAATGTTCGTAATGAATGCCTCTACAAATCTTGTTATGGTCAAAACCACGCCAGACTTACCGTTTTTGAGAAAAAATATGTGTATCGCACAATAACATACATATTTTTACATATTTTCAGCTAAAAGTATGGCATAATTTGGTTTATTTCCATTTTCTCGGAAACTACTAGGCCTAGAATTAAGATTTTTGGTTTAAAATGTTCGTAATGAATGCCTCTACAAATCTTGTTGTGGTCAAAACCACGCCAGACTTACCGTTTTTGAGAAAAAATATGTGCATCGCACAATAACATACATATTTTTAGCTAAAAGTATGGCATAATTTGGTTTATTTTCATTTTCTCGGAAACTACTAGGCCTAGAATTAAGATTTTTGGTTTAAAATGTTCGTAATGAATGCCTCTACAAATCTTGTTATGGTCAAAACCACGCCAGACTTACCGTTTTTGAGAAAAAATATGTGTATCGCACAATAACATACATATTTTTACATATTTTCAGCTAAAAGTATGGCATAATTTGGTTTATTTCCATTTTCTCGGAAACTACTAGGCCTAGAATTAAGATTTTTGGTTTAAAATGTTCGTAATGAATGCCTCTACAAATCTTGTTATGGTCAAAACCACGCCAGACTTACCGTTTTTGAGAAAAAATATGTGTATCGCACAATAACATACATATTTTTACATATTTTCAGCTAAAAGTATGGCATAATTTGGTTTATTTTCATTTTCTCGGAAACTACTAGGCCTAGAATTAAGATTTTTGGTTTAAAATGTTCGTAATGAATGCCTCTACAAATCTTGTTATGGTCAAAACCACGCCAGACTTACCGTTTTTGAGAAAAAATATGTGCATCGCACAATAACATACATATTTTTAGCTAAAAGTATGGCATAATTTGGTTTATTTTCATTTTCTCGGAAACTACTAGGCCTAGAATTAAGATTTTTGGTTTAAAATGTTCGTAATGAATGCCTCTACAAATCTTGTTATGGTCAAAACCACGCCAGACTTACCGTTTTTGAGAAAAAATATGTGTATCGCACAATAACATACATATTTTTACATATTTTCAGCTAAAAGTATGGCATAATTTGGTTTATTTCCATTTTCTCGGAAACTACTAGGCCTAGAATTAAGATTTTTGGTTTAAAATGTTCGTAATGAATGCCTCTACAAATCTTGTTATGGTCAAAACCACGCCAGACTTACCGTTTTTGAGAAAAAATATGTGTATCGCACAATAACATACATATTTTTACATATTTTCAGCTAAAAGTATGGCATAATTTGGTTTATTTCCATTTTCTCGGAAACTACTAGGCCTAGAATTAAGATTTTTGGTTTAAAATGTTCGTAATGAATGCCTCTACCAATCTTGTTATGGTCAAAACCACGCCAGACTTACCGTTTTTGCGAAAAAATATGTGCATCGCACAATAACATACATATTTTTACATATTTTCAGCTAAAAGTATGGCATAATTTGGTTTATTTTCATTTTCTCGGAAACTAGTAGGCCTAGAATTAAGATTTTTGGTTTAAAATGTTCGTAATGAATGCCTCTACAAATCTTGTTATGGTCAAAACCACGCCAGACTTACCGTTTTTGAGAAAAAATATGTGTATCGCACAATAACATACATATTTTTACATATTTTCAGCTAAAAGTATGGCATAATTTGGTTTATTTCCATTTTCTCGGAAACTACTAGGCCTAGAATTAAGATTTTTGGTTTAAAATGTTCGTAATGAATGCCTCTACAAATCTTGTTATGGTCAAAACCACGCCAGACTTACCGTTTTTGAGAAAAAATATGTGCATCGCACAATAACATACATATTTTTAGCTAAAAGTATGGCATAATTTGGTTTATTTCCATTTTCTCGGAAACTACTAGGCCTAGAATTAAGATTTTTGGTTTAAAATGTTCGTAATGAATGCCTCTACAAATCTTGTTATGGTCAAAACCACGCCAGACTTACCGTTTTTGAGAAAAAATATGTGCATCGCACAATAACATACATATTTTTAGCTAAAAGTATGGCATAATTTGGTTTATTTCCATTTTCTCGGAAACTACTAGGCCTAGAATTAAGATTTTTGGTTTAAAATGTTCGTAATGAATGCCTCTACAAATCTTGTTATGGTCAAAACCACGCCAGACTTACCGTTTTTGAGAAAAAATATGTGCATCGCACAATAACATACATATTTTTAGCTAAAAGTATGGCATAATTTGGTTTATTTCCATTTTCTCGGAAACTACTAGGCCTAGAATTAAGATTTTTGGTTTAAAATGTTCGTAATGAATGCCTCTACAAATCTTGTTATGGTCAAAACCACGCCAGACTTACCGTTTTTGAGAAAAAATATGTGTATCGCACAATAACATACATATTTTAACATATTTTCAGCTAAAAGTATGGCATAATTTGGTTTATTTCCATTTTCTCGGAAACTACTAGGCCTAGAATTAAGATTTTTGGTTTAAAATGTTCGTAATGAATGCCTCTACAAATCTTGTTATGGTCAAAACCACGCCAGACTTACCGTTTTTGAGAAAAAATATGTGTATCGCACAATAACATACATATTTTTACATATTTTCAGCTAAAAGTATGGCATAATTTGGTTTATTTCCATTTTCTCGGAAACTACTAGGCCTAGAATTAAGATTTTTGGTTTAAAATGTTCGTAATGAATGCCTCTACAAATCTTGTTATGGTCAAAACCACGCCAGACTTACCGTTTTTGAGAAAAAATATGTGTATCGCACAATAACATACATATTTTTACATATTTTCAGCTAAAAGTATGGCATAATTTGGTTTATTTCCATTTTCTCGGAAACTACTAGGCCTAGAATTAAGATTTTTGGTTTAAAATGTTCGTAATGAATGCCTCTACAAATCTTGTTATGGTCAAAACCACGCCAGACTTACCGTTTTTGAGAAAAAATATGTGTATCGCACAATAACATACATATTTTTACATATTTTCAGCTAAAAGTATGGCATAATTTGGTTTATTTCCATTTTCTCGGAAACTACTAGGCCTAGAATTAAGATTTTTGGTTTAAAATGTTCGTAATGAATGCCTCTACAAATCTTGTTATGGTCAAAACCACGCCAGACTTACCGTTTTTGAGAAAAAATATGTGCATCGCACAATAACATACATATTTTTAGCTAAAAGTATGGCATAATTTGGTTTATTTCCATTTTCTCGGAAACTACTAGGCCTAGAATTAAGATTTTTGGTTTAAAATGTTCGTAATGAATGCCTCTACAAATCTTGTTATGGTCAAAACCACGCCAGACTTACCGTTTTTGAGAAAAAATATGTGCATCGCACAATAACATACATATTTTTAGCTAAAAGTATGGCATAATTTGGTTTATTTCCATTTTCTCGGAAACTACTAGGCCTAGAATTAAGATTTTTGGTTTAAAATGTTCGTAATGAATGCCTCTACAAATCTTGTTATGGTCAAAACCACGCCAGACTTACCGTTTTTGAGAAAAAATATGTGTATCGCACAATAACATACATATTTTTACATATTTTCAGCTAAAAGTATGGCATAATTTGGTTTATTTCCATTTTCTCGGAAACTACTAGGCCTAGAATTAAGATTTTTGGTTTAAAATGTTCGTAATGAATGCCTCTACAAATCTTGTTATGGTCAAAACCACGCCAGACTTACCGTTTTTGAGAAAAAATATGTGTATCGCACAATAACATACATATTTTTACATATTTTCAGCTAAAAGTATGGCATAATTTGGTTTATTTCCATTTTCTCGGAAACTACTAGGCCTAGAATTAAGATTTTTGGTTTAAAATGTTCGTAATGAATGCCTCTACAAATCTTGTTATGGTCAAAACCACGCCAGACTTACCGTTTTTGAGAAAAAATATGTGTATCGCACAATAACATACATATTTTTACATATTTTCAGCTAAAAGTATGGCATAATTTGGTTTATTTCCATTTTCTCGGAAACTACTAGGCCTAGAATTAAGATTTTTGGTTTAAAATGTTCGTAATGAATGCCTCTACAAATCTTGTTATGGTCAAAACCACGCCAGACTTACCGTTTTTGAGAAAAAATATGTGCATCGCACAATAACATACATATTTTTAGCTAAAAGTATGGCATAATTTGGTTTATTTTCATTTTCTCGGAAACTACTAGGCCTAGAATTAAGATTTTTGGTTTAAAATGTTCGTAATGAATGCCTCTACAAATCTTGTTATGGTCAAAACCACGCCAAACTTACCGTTTTTGAGAAAAAATATGTGCATCGCACAATAACATACATATTTTTAGCTAAAAGTATGGCATAATTTGGTTTATTTTCATTTTCTCGGAAACTACTAGGCCTAGAATTAAGATTTTTGGTTTAAAATGTTCGTAATGAATGCCTCTACAAATCTTGTTATGGTCAAAACCACGCCAGACTTACCGTTTTTGAGAAAAAATATGTGTATCGCACAATAACATACATATTTTTACATATTTTCAGCTAAAAGTATGGCATAATTTGGTTTATTTCCATTTTCTCGGAAACTACTAGGCCTAGAATTAAGATTTTTGGTTTAAAATGTTCGTAATGAATGCCTCTACAAATCTTGTTATGGTCAAAACCACGCCAGACTTACCGTTTTTGAGAAAAAATATGTGCATCGCACAATAACATACATATTTTTAGCTAAAAGTATGGCATAATTTGGTTTATTCCCATTTTCTCGGAAACTACTAGGCCTTGAATTAAGATTTTTGGTTTAAAATGTTCGTAATGAATGCCTCTACAAATCTTGTTATGGTCAAAACCACGCCAGACTTACCGTTTTTGAGAAAAAATATGTGCATCGCACAATAACATACATATTTTTAGCTAAAAGTATGGCATAATTTGGTTTATTTCCATTTTCTCGGAAACTACTAGGCCTAGAATTAAGATTTTTGGTTTAAAATGTTCGTAATGAATGCCTCTACAAATCTTGTTATGGTCAAAACCACGCCAGACTTACCGTTTTTGAGAAAAAATATGTGTATCGCACAATAACATACATATTTTTACATATTTTCAGCTAAAAGTATGGCATAATTTGGTTTATTTCCATTTTCTCGGAAACTAGTAGGCCTAGAATTAAGATTTTTGGTTTAAAATGTTCGTAATGAATGCCTCTACAAATCTTGTTATGGTCAAAACCACGCCAGACTTACCGTTTTTGAGAAAAAATATGTGCATCGCACAATAACATACATATTTTTAGCTAAAAGTATGGCATAATTTGGTTTATTTCCATTTTCTCGGAAACTACTAGGCCTAGAATTAAGATTTTTGGTTTAAAATGTTCGTAATGAATGCCTCTACAAATCTTGTTATGGTCAAAACCACGCCAGACTTACCGTTTTTGAGAAAAAATATGTGTATCGCACAATAACATACATATTTTTACATATTTTCAGCTAAAAGTATGGCATAATTTGGTTTATTTCCATTTTCTCGGAAACTACTAGGCCTAGAATTAAGATTTTTGGTTTAAAATGTTCGTAATGAATGCCTCTACAAATCTTGTTATGGTCAAAACCACGCCAGACTTACCGTTTTTGAGAAAAAATATGTGTATCGCACAATAACATACATATTTTTACATATTTTCAGCTAAAAGTATGGCATAATTTGGTTTATTTCCATTTTCTCGGAAACTACTAGGCCTAGAATTAAGATTTTTGGTTTAAAATGTTCGTAATGAATGCCTCTACAAATCTTGTTATGGTCAAAACCACGCCAGACTTACCGTTTTTGAGAAAAAATATGTGCATCGCACAATGACATACATATTTTTAGCTAAAAGTATGGCATAATTTGGTTTATTTTCATTTTCTCGGAAACTACTAGGCCTAGAATTAAGATTTTTGGTTTAAAATGTTCGTAATATATGCCTCTACAAATCTTGTTATGGTCAAAACCACGCCAGACTTACCGTTTTTGAGAAAAAATATGTGCATCGCACAATAACATACATATTTTTAGCTAAAAGTATGGCATAATTTGGTTTATTTCCATTTTCTCGGAAACTACTAGGCCTAGAATTAAGATTTTTGGTTTAAAATGTTCGTAATGAATGCCTCTACAAATCTTGTTATGGTCAAAACCACGCCAGACTTACCGTTTTTGAGAAAAAATATGTGTATCGCACAATAACATACATATTTTTACATATTTTCAGCTAAAAGTATGGCATAATTTGGTTTATTTCCATTTTCTCGGAAACTACTAGGCCTAGAATTAAGATTTTTGGTTTAAAATGTTCGTAATGAATGCCTCTACAAATCTTGTTATGGTCAAAACCACGCCAGACTTACCGTTTTTGAGAAAAAATATGTGTATCGCACAATAACATACATATTTTTACATATTTTCAGCTAAAAGTATGGCATAATTTGGTTTATTTCCATTTTCTCGGAAACTACTAGGCCTAGAATTAAGATTTTTGGTTTAAAATGTTCGTAATGAATGCCTCTACAAATCTTGTTATGGTCAAAACCACGCCAGACTTACCGTTTTTGAGAAAAAATATGTGCATCGCACAATAACATACATATTTTTAGCTAAAAGTATGGCATAATTTGGTTTATTTTCATTTTCTCGGAAACTACTAGGCCTAGAATTAAGATTTTTGGTTTAAAATGTTCGTAATAAATGCCTCTACAAATCTTGTTATGGTCAAAACCACGCCAGACTTACCGTTTTTGAGAAAAAATATGTGCATCGCACAATAACATACATATTTTTAGCTAAAAGTATGGCATAATTTGGTTTATTTTCATTTTCTCGGAAACTACTAGGCCTAGAATTAAGATTTTTGGTTTAAAATGTTCGTAATGAATGCCTCTACAAATCTTGTTATGGTCAAAACCACGCCAGACTTACCGTTTTTGAGAAAAAATATGTGTATCGCACAATAACATACATATTTTTACATATTTTCAGCTAAAAGTATGGCATAATTTGGTTTATTTCCATTTTCTCGGAAACTACTAGGCCTAGAATTAAGATTTTTGGTTTAAAATGTTCGTAATGAATGCCTCTACAAATCTTGTTATGGTCAAAACCACGCCAGACTTACCGTTTTTGAGAAAAAATATGTGCATCGCACAATAACATACATATTTTTAGCTAAAAGTATGGCATAATTTGGTTTATTTCCATTTTCTCGGAAACTACTAGGCCTAGAATTAAGATTTTTGGTTTAAAATGTTCGTAATGAATGCCTCTACAAATCTTGTTATGGTCAAAACCACGCCAGACTTACCGTTTTTGAGAAAAAATATGTGCATCGCACAATAACATACATATTTTTAGCTAAAAGTATGGCATAATTTGGTTTATTTCCATTTTCTCGAAAACTACTAGGCCTAGAATTAAGATTTTTGGTTTAAAATGTTCGTAATGAATGCCTCTACAAATCTTGTTATGGTCAAAACCACGCCAGACTTACCGTTTTTGAGAAAAAATATGTGTATCGCACAATAACATACATATTTTTACATATTTTCAGCTAAAAGTATGGCATAATTTGGTTTATTTCCATTTTCTCGGAAACTACTAGGCCTAGAATTAAGATTTTTGGTTTAAAATGTTCGTAATGAATGCCTCTACAAATCTTGTTATGGTCAAAACCACGCCAGACTTACCGTTTTTGAGAAAAAATATGTGCATCGCACAATAACATACATATTTTTAGCTAAAAGTATGGCATAATTTGGTTTATTTTCATTTTCTCGGAAACTACTAGGCCTAGAATTAAGATTTTTGGTTTAAAATGTTCGTAATGAATGCCTCTACAAATCTTGTTATGGTCAAAACCACGCCAGACTTACCGTTTTTGAGAAAAAATATGTGCATCGCACAATAACATACATATTTTTAGCTAAAAGTATGGCATAATTTGGTTTATTTTCATTTTCTCGGAAACTACTAGGCCTAGAATTAAGATTTTTGGTTTAAAATGTTCGTAATGAATGCCTCTACAAATCTTGTTATGGTCAAAACCACGCCAGACTTACCGTTTTTGAGAAAAAATATGTGTATCGCACAATAACATACATATTTTTAGCTAAAAGTATGGCATAATTTGGTTTATTTCCATTTTCTCGGAAACTACTAGGCCTAGAATTAAGATTTTTGGTTTAAAATGTTCGTAATGAATGCCTCTACAAATCTTGTTATGGTCAAAACCACGCCAGACTTACCGTTTTTGAGAAAAAATATGTGCATCGCACAATAACATACATATTTTTAGCTAAAAGTATGGCATAATTTGGTTTATTTCCATTTTCTCGGAAACTACTAGGCCTAGAATTAAGATTTTTGGTTTAAAATGTTCGTAATGAATGCCTCTACAAATCTTGTTATGGTCAAAACCACGCCAGACTTACCGTTTTTGAGAAAAAATATGTGCATCGCACAATAACATACATATTTTTAGCTAAAAGTATGGCATAATTTGGTTTATTTCCATTTTCTCGGAAACTACTAGGCCTAGAATTAAGATTTTTGGTTTAAAATGTTCGTAATGAATGCCTCTACAAATCTTGTTATGGTCAAAACCACGCCAGACTTACCGTTTTTGAGAAAAAATATGTGTATCGCACAATAACATACATATTTTTACATATTTTCAGCTAAAAGTATGGCATAATTTGGTTTATTTCCATTTTCTCGGAAACTACTAGGCCTAAAATTAAGATTTTTGGTTTAAAATGTTCGTAATGAATGCCTCTACAAATCTTGTTATGGTCAAAACCACGCCAGACTTACCGTTTTTGAGAAAAAATATGTGTATCGCACAATAACATACATATTTTTACATATTTTCAGCTAAAAGTATGGCATAATTTGGTTTATTTCCATTTTCTCGGAAACTACTAGGCCTAGAATTAAGATTTTTGGTTTAAAATGTTCGTAATGAATGCCTCTACAAATCTTGTTATGGTCAAAACCACGCCAGACTTACCGTTTTTGAGAAAAAATATGTGTATCGCACAATAACATACATATTTTTACATATTTTCAGCTAAAAGTATGGCATAATTTGGTTTATTTCCATTTTCTCGGAAACTACTAGGCCTAGAATTAAGATTTTTGGTTTAAAATGTTCGTAATGAATGCCTCTACAAATCTTGTTGTGGTCAAAACCACGCCAGACTTACCGTTTTTGAGAAAAAATATGTGCATCGCACAATAACATACATATTTTTAGCTAAAAGTATGGCATAATTTGGTTTATTTTCATTTTCTCGGAAACTACTAGGCCTAGAATTAAGATTTTTGGTTTAAAATGTTCGTAATGAATGCCTCTACAAATCTTGTTATGGTCAAAACCACGCCAGACTTACCGTTTTTGAGAAAAAATATGTGTATCGCACAATAACATACATATTTTTACATATTTTCAGCTAAAAGTATGGCATAATTTGGTTTATTTCCATTTTCTCGGAAACTACTAGGCCTAGAATTAAGATTTTTGGTTTAAAATGTTCGTAATGAATGCCTCTACAAATCTTGTTATGGTCAAAACCACGCCAGACTTACCGTTTTTGAGAAAAAATATGTGTATCGCACAATAACATACATATTTTTACATATTTTCAGCTAAAAGTATGGCATAATTTGGTTTATTTCCATTTTCTCGGAAACTACTAGGCCTAGAATTAAGATTTTTGGTTTAAAATGTTCGTAATGAATGCCTCTACAAATCTTGTTATGGTCAAAACCACGCCAGACTTACCGTTTTTGAGAAAAAATATGTGCATCGCACAATAACATACATATTTTTAGCTAAAAGTATGGCATAATTTGGTTTATTTTCATTTTCTCGGAAACTACTAGGCCTAGAATTAAGATTTTTGGTTTAAAATGTTCGTAATGAATGCCTCTACAAATCTTGTTATGGTCAAAACCACGCCAGACTTACCGTTTTTGAGAAAAAATATGTGCATCGCACAATAACATACATATTTTTAGCTAAAAGTATGGCATAATTTGGTTTATTTTCATTTTCTCGGAAACTACTAGGCCTAGAATTAAGATTTTTGGTTTAAAATGTTCGTAATGAATGCCTCTACAAATCTTGTTATGGTCAAAACCACGCCAGACTTACCGTTTTTGAGAAAAAATATGTGCATCGCACAATAACATACATATTTTTAGCTAAAAGTATGGCATAATTTGGTTTATTTCCATTTTCTCGGAAACTACTAGGCCTAGAATTAAGATTTTTGGTTTAAAATGTTCGTAATGAATGCCTCTACAAATCTTGTTATGGTCAAAACCACGCCAGAATTACCGTTTTTGAGAAAAAATATGTGCATCGCACAATAACATACATATTTTTAGCTAAAAGTATGGCATAATTTGGTTTATTTCCATTTTCTCGAAAACTACTAGGCCTAGAATTAAGATTTTTGGTTTAAAATGTTCGTAATGAATGCCTCTACAAATCTTGTTATGGTCAAAACCACGCCAGACTTACCGTTTTTGAGAAAAAATATGTGTATCGCACAATAACATACATATTTTTACATATTTTCAGGTAAAATTATGGCATAATTTGGTTTATTTCCATTTTCTCGGAAACTACTAGGCCTAGAATTAAGATTTTTGGTTTAAAATGTTCGTAATGAATGCCTCTACAAATCTTGTTATGGTCAAAACCACGCCAGACTTACCGTTTTTGAGAAAAAATATGTGCATCGCACAATAACATACATATTTTTAGCTAAAAGTATGGCATAATTTGGTTTATTTTCATTTTCTCGGAAACTACTAGGCCTAGAATTAAGATTTTTGGTTTAAAATGTTCGTAATAAATGCCTCTACAAATCTTGTTATGGTCAAAACCACGCCAGACTTACCGTTTTTGAGAAAAAATATGTGCATCGCACAATAACATACATATTTTTAGCTAAAAGTATGGCATAATTTGGTTTATTTTCATTTTCTCGGAAACTACTAGGCCTAGAATTAAGATTTTTGGTTTAAAATGTTCGTAATGAATGCCTCTACAAATCTTGTTATGGTCAAAACCACGCCAGACTTACCGTTTTTGAGAAAAAATATGTGTATCGCACAATAACATACATATTTTTACATATTTTCAGCTAAAAGTATGGCATAATTTGGTTTATTTCCATTTTCTCGGAAACTACTAGGCCTAGAATTAAGATTTTTGGTTTAAAATGTTCGTAATGAATGCCTCTACAAATCTTGTTGTGGTCAAAACCACGCCAGACTTACCGTTTTTGAGAAAAAATATGTGCATCGCACAATAACATACATATTTTTAGCTAAAAGTATGGCATAATTTGGTTTATTTTCATTTTCTCGGAAACTACTAGGCCTAGAATTAAGATTTTTGGTTTAAAATGTTCGTAATGAATGCCTCTACAAATCTTGTTATGGTCAAAACCACGCCAGACTTACCGTTTTTGAGAAAAAATATGTGTATCGCACAATAACATACATATTTTTACATATTTTCAGCTAAAAGTATGGCATAATTTGGTTTATTTCCATTTTCTCGGAAACTACTAGGCCTAGAATTAAGATTTTTGGTTTAAAATGTTCGTAATGAATGCCTCTACAAATCTTGTTATGGTCAAAACCACGCCAGACTTACCGTTTTTGAGAAAAAATATGTGTATCGCACAATAACATACATATTTTTACATATTTTCAGCTAAAAGTATGGCATAATTTGGTTTATTTCCATTTTCTCGGAAACTACTAGGCCTAGAATTAAGATTTTTGGTTTAAAATGTTCGTAATGAATGCCTCTACAAATCTTGTTATGGTCAAAACCACGCCAGACTTACCGTTTTTGAGAAAAAATATGTGCATCGCACAATAACATACATATTTTTAGCTAAAAGTATGGCATAATTTGGTTTATTTTCATTTTCTCGGAAACTACTAGGCCTAGAATTAAGATTTTTGGTTTAAAATGTTCGTAATGAATGCCTCTACAAATCTTGTTATGGTCAAAACCACGCCAGACTTACCGTTTTTGAGAAAAAATATGTGCATCGCACAATAACATACATATTTTTAGCTAAAAGTATGGCATAATTTGGTTTATTTTCATTTTCTCGGAAACTACTAGGCCTAGAATTAAGATTTTTGGTTTAAAATGTTCGTAATGAATGCCTCTACAAATCTTGTTATGGTCAAAACCACGCCAGACTTACCGTTTTTGAGAAAAAATATGTGCATCGCACAATAACATACATATTTTTAGCTAAAAGTATGGCATAATTTGGTTTATTTCCATTTTCTCGGAAACTACTAGGCCTAGAATTAAGATTTTTGGTTTAAAATGTTCGTAATGAATGCCTCTACAAATCTTGTTATGGTCAAAACCACGCCAGAATTACCGTTTTTGAGAAAAAATATGTGCATCGCACAATAACATACATATTTTTAGCTAAAAGTATGGCATAATTTGGTTTATTTCCATTTTCTCGAAATCTACTAGGCCTAGAATTAAGATTTTTGGTTTAAAATGTTCGTAATGAATGCCTCTACAAATCTTGTTATGGTCAAAACCACGCCAGACTTACCGTTTTTGAGAAAAAATATGTGTATCGCACAATAACATACATATTTTTACATATTTTCAGCTAAAAGTATGGCATAATTTGGTTTATTTCCATTTTCTCGGAAACTACTAGGCCTAGAATTAAGATTTTTGGTTTAAAATGTTCGTAATGAATGCCTCTACAAATCTTGTTATGGTCAAAACCACGCCAGACTTACCGTTTTTGAGAAAAAATATGTGCATCGCACAATAACATACATATTTTTAGCTAAAAGTATGGCATAATTTGGTTTATTTTCATTTTCTCGGAAACTACTAGGCCTAGAATTAAGATTTTTGGTTTAAAATGTTCGTAATAAATGCCTCTACAAATCTTGTTATGGTCAAAACCACGCCAGACTTACCGTTTTTGAGAAAAAATATGTGCATCGCACAATAACATACATATTTTTAGCTAAAAGTATGGCATAATTTGGTTTATTTTCATTTTCTCGGAAACTACTAGGCCTAGAATTAAGATTTTTGGTTTAAAATGTTCGTAATGAATGCCTCTACAAATCTTGTTATGGTCAAAACCACGCCAGACTTACCGTTTTTGAGAAAAAATATGTGTATCGCACAATAACATACATATTTTTAGCTAAAAGTATGGCATAATTTGGTTTATTTCCATTTTCTCGGAAACTACTAGGCCTAGAATTAAGATTTTTGGTTTAAAATGTTCGTAATGAATGCCTCTACAAATCTTGTTATGGTCAAAACCACGCCAGACTTACCGTTTTTGAGAAAAAATATGTGCATCGCACAATAACATACATATTTTTAGCTAAAAGTATGGCATAATTTGGTTTATTTCCATTTTCTCGGAAACTACTAGGCCTAGAATTAAGATTTTTGGTTTAAAATGTTCGTAATGAATGCCTCTACAAATCTTGTTATGGTCAAAACCACGCCAGACTTACCGTTTTTGAGAAAAAATATGTGCATCGCACAATAACATACATATTTTTAGCTAAAAGTATGGCATAATTTGGTTTATTTCCATTTTCTCGGAAACTACTAGGCCTAGAATTAAGATTTTTGGTTTAAAATGTTCGTAATGAATGCCTCTACAAATCTTGTTATGGTCAAAACCACGCCAGACTTACCGTTTTTGAGAAAAAATATGTGTATCGCACAATAACATACATATTTTTACATATTTTCAGCTAAAAGTATGGCATAATTTGGTTTATTTCCATTTTCTCGGAAACTACTAGGCCTAAAATTAAGATTTTTGGTTTAAAATGTTCGTAATGAATGCCTCTACAAATCTTGTTATGGTCAAAACCACGCCAGACTTACCGTTTTTGAGAAAAAATATGTGCATCGCACAATAACATACATATTTTTAGCTAAAAGTATGGCATAATTTGGTTTATTTCCATTTTCTCGGAAACTACTAGGCCTAGAATTAAGATTTTTGGTTTAAAATGTTCGTAATGAATGCCTCTACAAATCTTGTTATGGTCAAAACCACGCCAGACTTACCGTTTTTGAGAAAAAATATGTGTATCGCACAATAACATACATATTTTTACATATTTTCAGCTAAAAGTATGGCATAATTTGGTTTATTTCCATTTTCTCGGAAACTACTAGGCCTAAAATTAAGATTTTTGGTTTAAAATGTTCGTAATGAATGCCTCTACAAATCTTGTTATGGTCAAAACCACGCCAGACTTACCGTTTTTGAGAAAAAATATGTGTATCGCACAATAACATACATATTTTTACATATTTTCAGCTAAAAGTATGGCATAATTTGGTTTATTTCCATTTTCTCGGAAACTACTAGGCCTAGAATTAAGATTTTTGGTTTAAAATGTTCGTAATGAATGCCTCTACAAATCTTGTTATGGTCAAAACCACGCCAGACTTACCGTTTTTGAGAAAAAATATGTGTATCGCACAATAACATACATATTTTTACATATTTTCAGCTAAAAGTATGGCATAATTTGGTTTATTTCCATTTTCTCGGAGACTACTAGGCCTAGAATTAAGATTTTTGGTTTAAAATGTTCGTAATGAATGCCTCTACAAATCTTGTTATGGTCAAAACCACGCCAGACTTACCGTTTTTGAGAAAAAATATGTGTATCGCACAATAACATACATATTTTTACATATTTTCAGCTAAAAGTATGGCATAATTTGGTTTATTTCCATTTTCTCGGAAACTACTAGGCCTAGAATTAAGATTTTTGGTTTAAAATGTTCGTAATGAATGCCTCTACAAATCTTGTTATGGTCAAAACCACGCCAGACTTACCGTTTTTGAGAAAAAATATGTGCATCGCACAATAACATACATATTTTTAGCTAAAAGTATGGCATAATTTGGTTTATTTTCATTTTCTCGGAAACTACTAGGCCTAGAATTAAGATTTTTGGTTTAAAATGTTCGTAATGAATGCCTCTACAAATCTTGTTATGGTCAAAACCACGCCAGACTTACCGTTTTTGAGAAAAAATATGTGTATCGCACAATAACATACATATTTTTACATATTTTCAGCTAAAAGTATGGCATAATTTGGTTTATTTCCATTTTCTCGGAAACTACTAGGCCTAGAATTAAGATTTTTGGTTTAAAATGTTCGTAATGAATGCCTCTACAAATCTTGTTATGGTCAAAACCACGCCAGACTTACCGTTTTTGAGAAAAAATATGTGCATCGCACAATAACATACATATTTTTAGCTAAAAGTATGGCATAATTTGGTTTATTTTCATTTTCTCGGAAACTACTAGGCCTAGAATTAAGATTTTTGGTTTAAAATGTTCGTAATGAATGCCTCTACAAATCTTGTTATGGTCAAAACCACGCCAGACTTACCGTTTTTGAGAAAAAATATGTGTATCGCACAATAACATACATATTTTTACATATTTTCAGCTAAAAGTATGGCATAATTTGGTTTATTTCCATTTTCTCGGAAACTACTAGGCCTAGAATTAAGATTTTTGGTTTAAAATGTTCGTAATGAATGCCTCTACAAATCTTGTTATGGTCAAAACCACGCCAGACTTACCGTTTTTGAGAAAAAATATGTGTATCGCACAATAACATACATATTTTTACATATTTTCAGCTAAAAGTATGGCATAATTTGGTTTATTTCCATTTTCTCGGAAACTACTAGGCCTAGAATTAAGATTTTTGGTTTAAAATGTTCGTAATGAATGCCTCTACAAATTTTTTTATGGTCAAAACCACGCCAGACTTACCGTTTTTGAGAAAAAATATGTGTATCGCACAATAACATACATATTTTTACATATTTTCAGCTAAAAGTATGGCATAATTTGGTTTATTTCCATTTTCTCGGAAACTACTAGGCCTAGAATTAAGATTTTTGATTTAAAATGTTCGTAATGAATGCCTCTACAAATCTTGTTATGGTCAAAACCACGCCAGACTTACCGTTTTTGAGAAAAAATATGTGTATCGCACAATAACATACATATTTTTACATATTTTCAGCTAAAAGTATGGCATAATTTGGTTTATTTCCGTTTTCTCGGAAACTACTAGGCCTAGAATTAAGATTTTTGGTTTAAAATGTTCGTAATGAATGCCTCTACAAATCTTGTTATGGTCAAAACCACGCCAGACTTACCGTTTTTGAGAAAAAATATGTGTATCGCACAATAACATACATATTTTTACATATTTTCAGCTAAAAGTATGGCATAATTTGGTTTATTTCCATTTTCTCGGAAACTACTAGGCCTAGAATTAAGATTTTTGGTTTAAAATGTTCGTAATGAATGCCTCTACAAATCTTGTTATGGTCAAAACCACGCCTGACTTACCGTTTTTGAGAAAAAATATGTGCATCGCACAATAACATACATATTTTTAGCTAAAAGTATGGCATAATTTGGTTTATTTCCATTTTCTCGGAAACTACTAGGCCTAGAATTAAGATTTTTGGTTTAAAATGTTCGTAATGAATGCCTCTACAAATCTTGTTATGGTCAAAACCACGCCAGACTTACCGTTTTTGAGAAAAAATATGTGTATCGCACAATAACATACATATTTTTACATATTTTCAGCTAAAAGTATGGCATAATTTGGTTTATTTCCATTTTCTCGGAAACTACTAGGCCTAGAATTAAGATTTTTGGTTTAAAATGTTCGTAATGAATGCCTCTACAAATCTTGTTATGGTCAAAACCACGCCAGACTTACCGTTTTTGAGAAAAAATATGTGTATCGCACAATAACATACATATTTTTACATATTTTCAGCTAAAAGTATGGCATAATTTGGTTTATTTCCATTTTCTCGGAAACTACTAGGCCTAGAATTAAGATTTTTGGTTTAAAATGTTCGTAATGAATGCCTCTACAAATCTTGTTATGGTCAAAACCACGCCAGACTTACCGTTTTTGAGAAAAAATATGTGTATCGCACAATAACATACATATTTTTACATATTTTCAGCTAAAAGTATGGCATAATTTGGCTTATTTCCATTTTCTCGGAAACTACTAGGCCTAGAATTAAGATTTTTGGTTTAAAATGTTCGTAATGAATGCCTCTACAAATCTTGTTATGGTCAAAACCACGCCAGACTTACCGTTTTTGAGAAAAAATATGTGCATCGCACAATAACATACATATTTTTAGCTAAAAGTATGGCATAATTTGGTTTATTTTCATTTTCTCGGAAACTACTAGGCCTAGAATTAAGATTTTTGATTTAAAATGTTCGTAATGAATGCCTCTACAAATCTTGTTATGGTCAAAACCACGCCAGACTTACCGTTTTTGAGAAAAAATATGTGCATCGCACAATAACATACATATTTTTAGCTAAAAGTATGGCATAATTTGGTTTATTTTCATTTTCTCGGAAACTACTAGGCCTAGAATTAAGATTTTTGGTTTAAAATGTTCGTATTGAATGCCTCTACAAATCTTGTTATGGTCAAAACCACGCCAGACTTACCGTTTTTGAGAAAAAATATGTGTATCGCACAATAACATACATATTTTTACATATTTTCATCTAAAAGTATGGCATAATTTGGTTTATTTTCATTTTCTCGGAAACTACTAGGCCTAGAATTAAGATTTTTGGTTTAAAATGTTCGTAATGAATGCCTCTACAAATCTTGTTATGGTCAAAACCACGCCAGACTTACCGTTTTTGAGAAAAAATATGTGCATCGCACAATAACATACATATTTTTAGCTAAAAGTATGGCATAATTTGGTTTATTTTCATTTTCTCGGAAACTACTAGGCCTAGAATTAAGATTTTTGGTTTAAAATGTTCGTAATGAATGCCTCTACAAATCTTGTTATGGTCAAAACCACGCCAGACTTACCGTTTTTGAGAAAAAATATGTGTATCGCACAATAACATACATATTTTTACATATTTTCAGCTAAAAGTATGGCATAATTTGGTTTATTTCCATTTTCTCGGAAACTACTAGGCCTAGAATTAAGATTTTTGGTTTAAAATGTTCGTAATGAATGCCTCTACAAATCTTGTTATGGTCAAAACCACGCCAGACTTACCGTTTTTGAGAAAAAATATGTGCATCGCACAATAACATACATATTTTTAGCTAAAAGTATGGCATAATTTGGTTTATTTCCATTTTCTCGGAAACTACTAGGCCTAGAATTAAGATTTTTGGTTTAAAATGTTCGTAATGAATGCCTCTACAAATCTTGTTATGGTCAAAACCACGCCAGACTTACCGTTTTTGAGAAAAAATATGTGCATCGCACAATAACATACATATTTTTAGCTAAAAGTATGGCATAATTTGGTTTATTTTCTTTTTCTCGGAAACTACTAGGCCTAGAATTAAGATTTTTGGTTTAAAATGTTCGTAATGAATGCCTCTACAAATCTTGTTATGGTCAAAACCACGCCAGACTTACCGTTTTTGAGAAAAAATATGTGCACCGCACAATAACATACATATTTTTAGCTAAAAGTATGGCATAATTTGGTTTATTTCCATTTTCTCGGAAACTACTAGGCCTAGAATTAAGATTTTTGGTTTAAAATGTTCGTAATGAATGCCTCTACAAATCTTGTTATGGTCAAAACCACGCCAGACTTACCGTTTTTGAGAAAAAATATGTGCATCGCACAATAACATACATATTTTTAGCTAAAAGTATGGCGTAATTTGGTTTATTTCCATTTTCTCGGAAACTACTAGGCCTAGAATTAAGATTTTTGGTTTAAAATGTTCGTAATGAATGCCTTTACAAATCTTGTTATGGTCAAAACCACGCCAGACTTACCGTTTTTGAGAAAAAATATGTGTATCGCACAATAACATACATATTTTTACATATTTTCAGCTAAAAGTATGGCATAATTTGGTTTATTTCCATTTTCTCGGAAACTACTAGGCCTAGAATTAAGATTTTTGGTTTAAAATGTTCGTAATGAATGCCTCTACAAATCTTGTTATGGTCAAAACCACGCCAGACTTACCGTTTTTGAGAAAAAATATGTGCATCGCACAATAACATACATATTTTTAGCTAAAAGTATGGCATAATTTGGTTTATTTTCATTTTCTCGGAAACTACTAGGCCTAGAATTAAGATTTTTGGTTTAAAATGTTCGTAATGAATGCCTCTACAAATCTTGTTATGGTCAAAACCACGCCAGACTTACCGTTTTTGAGAAAAAATATGTGCATCGCACAATAACATACATATTTTTAGCTAAAAGTATGGCATAATTTGGTTTATTTTCATTTTCTCGGAAACTACTAGGCCTAGAATTAAGATTTTTGGTTTAAAATGTTCGTAATGAATGCCTCTACAAATCTTGTTATGGTCAAAACCACGCCAGACTTACCGTTTTTGAGAAAAAATATGTGCATCGCACAATAACATACATATTTTTAGCTAAAAGTATGGCATAATTTGGTTTATTTTCATTTTCTCGGAAACTACTAGGCCTAGAATTAAGATTTTTGGTTTAAAATGTTCGTAATGAATGCCTCTACAAATCTTGTTATGGTCAAAACCACGCCAGACTTACCGTTTTTGAGAAAAAATATGTGCATCGCACAATAACATACATATTTTTAGCTAAAAGTATGGCATAATTTGGTTTATTTTCATTTTCTCGGAAACTACTAGGCCTAGAATTAAGATTTTTGGTTTAAAATGTTCGTAATGAATGCCTCTACAAATCTTGTTATGGTCAAAACCACGCCAGACTTACCGTTTTTGAGAAAAAATATGTGTATCGCACAATAACATACATATTTTTACATATTTTCAGCTAAAAGTATGGCATAATTTGGTTTATTTCCATTTTCTCGGAAACTACTAGGCCTAGAATTAAGATTTTTGGTTTAAAATGTTCGTAATGAATGCCTCTACAAATCTTGTTATGGTCAAAACCACGCCAGACTTACCGTTTTTGAGAAAAAATATGTGTATCGCACAATAACATACATATTTTTACATATTTTCAGCTAAAAGTATGGCATAATTTGGTTTATTTCCATTTTCTCGGAAACTACTAGGCCTAGAATTAAGATTTTTGGTTTAAAATGTTCGTAATGAATGCCTCTACAAATCTTGTTATGGTCAAAACCACGCCAGACTTACCGTTTTTGAGAAAAAATATGTGCATCGCACAATAACATACATATTTTTAGCTAAAAGTATGGCATAATTTGGTTTATTTCCATTTTCTCGGAAACTACTAGGCCTAGAATTAAGATTTTTGGTTTAAAATGTTCGTAATGAATGCCTCTACAAATCTTGTTATGGTCAAAACCACGCCAGACTTACCGTTTTTGAGAAAAAATATGTGCATCGCACAATAACATACATATTTTTAGCTAAAAGTATGGCATAATTTGGTTTATTTTCATTTTCTCGGAAACTACTAGGCCTAGAATTAAGATTTTTGGTTTAAAATGTTCGTAATGAATGCCTCTACAAATCTTGTTATGGTCAAAACCACGCCAGACTTACCGTTTTTGAGAAAAAATATGTGCATCGCACAATAACATACATATTTTTAGCTAAAAGTATGGCATAATTTGGTTTATTTTCATTTTCTCGGAAACTACTAGGCCTAGAATTAAGATTTTTGGTTTAAAATGTTCGTAATGAATGCCTCTACAAATCTTGTTATGGTCAAAACCACGCCAGACTTACCGTTTTTGAGAAAAAATATGTGTATCGCACAATAACGTACATATTTTTACATATTTTCAGCTAAAAGTATGGCATAATTTGGTTTATTTCCATTTTCTCGGAAACTACTAGGCCTAGAATTAAGATTTTTGGTTTAAAATGTTCGTAATGAATGCCTCTACAAATCTTGTTATGGTCAAAACCACGCCAGACTTACCGTTTTTGAGAAAAAATATGTGTATCGCACAATAACATACATATTTTTACATATTTTCAGCTAAAAGTATGGCATAATTTGGTTTATTTCCATTTTCTCGGAAACTACTAGGCCTAGAATTAAGATTTTTGGTTTAAAATGTTCGTAATGAATGCCTCTACAAATCTTGTTATGGTCAAAACCACGCCAGACTTACCGTTTTTGAGAAAAAATATGTGCATCGCACAATAACATACATATTTTTAGCTAAAAGTATGGCATAATTTGGTTTATTTTCATTTTCTCGGAAACTACTAGGCCTAGAATTAAGATTTTTGGTTTAAAATGTTCGTAATGAATGCCTCTACAAATCTTGTTATGGTCAAAACCACGCCAGACTTACCGTTTTTGAGAAAAAATATGTGCATCGCACAATAACATACATATTTTTAGCTAAAAGTATGGCATAATTTTTCCATTTTCTCGGAAACTACTAGGCCTAGAATTAAGATTTTTGGTTTAAAATGTTCGTAATGAATGCCTCTACAAATATTGTTATGGTCAAAACCACGCCAGACTTACCGTTTTTGAGAAAAAATATGTGTATCGCACAATAACATACATATTTTTACATATTTTCAGCTAAAAGTATGGCATAATTTGGTTTATTTCCATTTTCTCGGAAACTACTAGGCCTAGAATTAAGATTTTTGGTTTAAAATGTTCGTAATGAATGCCTCTACAAATCTTGTTATGGTCAAAACCACGCCAGACTTACCGTTTTTGAGAAAAAATATGTGTATCGCACAATAACATACATATTTTTACATATTTTCAGCTAAAAGTATGGCATAATTTGGTTTATTTCCATTTTCTCGGAAACTACTAGGCCTAGAATTAAGATTTTTGGTTTAAAATGTTCGTAATGAATGCCTCTACAAATCTTGTTATGGTCAAAACCACGCCAGACCTACCGTTTTTGAGAAAAAATATGTGTATCGCACAATAACATACATATTTTTACATATTTTCAGCTAAAAGTATGGCATAATTTGGTTTATTTCCATTTTCTCGGAAACTACTAGGCCTAGAATTAAGATTTTTGGTTTAAAATGTTCGTAATGAATGCCTCTACAAATCTTGTTATGGTCAAAACCACGCCAGACTTACCGTTTTTGAGAAAAAATATGTGCATCGCACAATAACATACATATTTTTAGCTAAAAGTATGGCATAATTTGGTTTATTTTCATTTTCTCGGAAACTACTAGGCCTAGAATTAAGATTTTTGGTTTAAAATGTTCGTAATGAATGCCTCTACAAATCTTGTTACGGTCAAAACCACGCCAGACTTACCGTTTTTGAGAAAAAATATGTGCATCGCACAATAACATACATATTTTTAGCTAAAAGTATGGCATAATTTGGTTTATTTTCATTTTCTCGGAAACTACTAGGCCTAGAATTAAGATTTTTGGTTTAAAATGTTCGTAATGAATGCCTCTACAAATCTTGTTATGGTCAAAACCACGCCAGACTTACCGTTTTTGAGAAAAAATATGTGTATCGCACAATAACATACATATTTTTACATATTTTCAGCTAAAAGTATGGCATAATTTGGTTTATTTCCATTTTCTCGGAAACTACTAGGCCTAGAATTAAGATTTTTGGTTTAAAATGTTCGTAATGAATGCCTCTACAAATCTTGTTATGGTCAAAACCACGCCAGACTTACCGTTTTTGAGAAAAAATATGTGTATCGCACAATAACATACATATTTTTACATATTTTCAGCTAAAAGTATGGCATAATTTGGTTTATTTCCATTTTCTCGGAAACTACTAGGCCTAGAATTAAGATTTTTGGTTTAAAATGTTCGTAATGAATGCCTCTACAAATCTTGTTATGGTCAAAACCACGCCAGACTTACCGTTTTTGAGAAAAAATATGTGCATCGCACAATAACATACATATTTTTAGCTAAAAGTATGGCATAATTTGGTTTATTTCCATTTTCTCGGAAACTACTAGGCCTAGAATTAAGATTTTTGGTTTAAAATGTTCGTAATGAATGCCTCTACAAATCTTGTTATGGTCAAAACCACGCCAGACTTACCGTTTTTGAGAAAAAATATGTGCATCGCACAATAACATACATATTTTTAGCTAAAAGTATGGCATAATTTGGTTTATTTTCATTTTCTCGGAAACTACTAGGCCTAGAATTAAGATTTTTGGTTTAAAATGTTCGTAATGAATGCCTCTACAAATCTTGTTATGGTCAAAACCACGCCAGACTTACCGTTTTTGAGAAAAAATATGTGTATCGCACAATAACATACATATTTTTACATATTTTCAGCTAAAAGTATGGCATAATTTGGTTTATTTCCATTTTCTCGGAAACTACTAGGCCTAGAATTAAGATTTTTGGTTTAAAATGTTCGTAATGAATGCCTCTACAAATCTTGTTATGGTCAAAACCACGCCAGACTTACCGTTTTTGAGAAAAAATATGTGCATCGCACAATAACATACATATTTTTAGCTAAAAGTATGGCATAATTTGGTTTATTTCCATTTTCTCGGAAACTACTAGGCCTAGAATTAAGATTTTTGGTTTAAAATGTTCGTAATGAATGCCTCTACAAATCTTGTTACGGTCAAAACCACGCCAGACTTACCCTTTTTGAGAAAAAATATGTGCATCGCACAATAACATACATATTTTTAGCTAAAAGTATGGCATAATTTGGTTTATTTCCATTTTCTCGGAAACTACTAGGCCTAGAATTAAGATTTTTGGTTTAAAATGTTCGTAATGAATGCCTCTACAAATCTTGTTATGGTCAAAACCACGCCAGACTTACCGTTTTTGAGAAAAAATATGTGCATCGCACAATAACATACATATTTTTAGCTAAAAGTATGGCATAATTTGGTTTATTTTCATTTTCTCGGAAACTACTAGGCCTAGAATTAAGATTTTTGGTTTAAAATGTTCGTAATGAATGCCTCTACAAATCTTGTTATGGTCAAAACCACGCCAGACTTACCGTTTTTGAGAAAAAATATGTGTATCGCACAATAACATACATATTTTTACATATTTTCAGCTAAAAGTATGGCATAATTTGGTTTATTTCCATTTTCTCGGAAACTACTAAGCCTAGAATTAAGATTTTTGGTTTAAAATGTTCGTAATGAATGCCTCTACAAATCTTGTTATGGTCAAAACCACGCCAGACTTACCGTTTTTGAGAAAAAATATGTGCATCGCACAATAACATACATATTTTTAGCTAAAAGTATGGCATAATTTGGTTTATTTTCATTTTCTCGGAAACTACTAGGCCTAGAATTAAGATTTTTGGTTTAAAATGTTCGTAATGAATGCCTCTACAAATCTTGTTATGGTCAAAACCACGCCAGACTTACCGTTTTTGAGAAAAAATATGTGTATCGCACAATAACATACATATTTTTACATATTTTCAGCTAAAAGTATGGCATAATTTGGTTTATTTCCATTTTCTCGGAAACTACTAGGCCTAGAATTAAGATTTTTGGTTTAAAATGTTCGTAATGAATGCCTCTACAAATCTTGTTATGGTCAAAACCACGCCAGACTTACCGTTTTTGAGAAAAAATATGTGCATCGCACAATAACATACATATTTTTAGCTAAAAGTATGGCATAATTTGGTTTATTTTCATTTTCTCGGAAACTACTAGGCCTAGAATTAAGATTTTTGGTTTAAAATGTTCGTAATGAATGCCTCTACAAATCTTGTTATGGTCAAAACCACGCCAGACTTACCGTTTTTGAGAAAAAATATGTGCATCGCACAATAACATACATATTTTTAGCTAAAAGTATGGCATAATTTGGTTTATTTTCATTTTCTCGGAAACTACTAGGCCTAGAATTAAGATTTTTGGTTTAAAATGTTCGTAATGAATGCCTCTACAAATCTTGTTATGGTCAAAACCACGCCAGACTTACCGTTTTTGAGAAAAAATATGTGCATCGCACAATAACATACATATTTTTAGCTAAAAGTATGGCATAATTTGGTTTATTTTCATTTTCTCGGAAACTACTAGGCCTAGAATTAAGATTTTTGGTTTAAAATGTTCGTAATGAATGCCTCTACAAATCTTGTTATGGTCAAAACCACGCCAGACTTACCGTTTTTGAGAAAAAATATGTGTATCGCACAATAACATACATATTTTTACATATTTTCAGCTAAAAGTATGGCATAATTTGGTTTATTTTCATTTTCTCGGAGACTACTAGGCCTAGAATTAAGATTTTTGGTTTAAAATGTTCGTAATGAATGCCTCTACAAATCTTGTTATGGTCAAAACCACGCCAGACTTACCGTTTTTGAGAAAAAATATGTGTATCGCACAATAACACATATTTTTACATATTTTCAGCTAAAAGTATGGCATAATTTGGTTTATTTCCATTTTCTCGGAAACTACTAGGCCTAGAATTAAGATTTTTGGTTTAAAATGTTCGTAATGAATGCCTCTACAAATCTTGTTATGGTCAAAACCACGCCAGACTTACCGTTTTTGAGAAAAAATATGTGCATCGCACAATAACATACATATTTTTAGCTAAAAGTATGGCATAATTTGGTTTATTTTCATTTTCTCGGAAACTACTAGGCCTAGAATTAAGATTTTTGGTTTAAAATGTTCGTAATGAATGCCTCTACAAATCTTGTTATGGTCAAAACCACGCCAGACTTACCGTTTTTGAGAAAAAATATGTGCATCGCACAATAACATACATATTTTTAGCTAAAAGTATGGCATAATTTGGTTTATTTTCATTTTCTCGGAAACTACTAGGCCTAGAATTAAGATTTTTGGTTTAAAATGTTCGTAATGAATGCCTCTACAAATCTTGTTATGGTCAAAACCACGCCAGACTTACCGTTTTTGAGAAAAAATATGTGTATCGCACAATAACATACATATTTTTACATATTTTCAGCTAAAAGTATGGCATAATTTGGTTTATTTCCATTTTCTCGGAAACTACTAGGCCTAGAATTAAGATTTTTGGTTTAAAATGTTCGTAATGAATGCCTCTACAAATCTTGTTATGGTCAAAACCACGCCAGACTTACCGTTTTTGAGAAAAAATATGTGTATCGCACAATAACATACATATTTTTACATATTTTCAGCTAAAAGTATGGCATAATTTGGTTTATTTCCATTTTCTCGGAAACTACTAGGCCTAGAATTAAGATTTTTGGTTTAAAATGTTCGTAATGAATGCCTCTACAAATCTTGTTATGGTCAAAACCACGCCAGTCTTACCGTTTTTGAGAAAAAATATGTGTATCGCACAATAACATACATATTTTTACATATTTTCAGCTAAAAGTATGGCATAATTTGGTTTATTTCCATTTTCTCGGAAACTACTAGGCCTAGAATTAAGATTTTTGGTTTAAAATGTTCGTAATGAATGCCTCTACAAATCTTGTTATGGTCAAAACCACGCCAGACTTACCGTTTTTGAGAAAAAATATGTGCATCGCACAATAACATACATATTTTTAGCTAAAAGTATGGCATAATTTGGTTTATTTTCATTTTCTCGGAAACTACTAGGCCTAGAATTAAGATTTTTGGTTTAAAATGTTCGTAATGAATGCCTCTACAAATCTTGTTATGGTCAAAACCACGCCAGACTTACCGTTTTTGAGAAAAAATATGTGTATCGCACAATAACACATATTTTTACATATTTTCAGCTAAAAGTATGGCATAATTTGGTTTATTTCCATTTTCTCGGAAACTACTAGGCCTAGAATTAAGATTTTTGGTTTAAAATGTTCGTAATGAATGCCTCTACAAATCTTGTTATGGTCAAAACCACGCCAGACTTACTGTTTTTGAGAAAAAATATGTGCATCGCACAATAACATACATATTTTTAGCTAAAAGTATGGCATAATTTGGTTTATTTTCATTTTCTCGGAAACTACTAGGCCTAGAATTAAGATTTTTGGTTTAAAATGTTCGTAATGAATGCCTCTACAAATCTTGTTATGGTCAAAACCACGCCAGACTTACCGTTTTTGAGAAAAAATATGTGCATCGCACAATAACATACATATTTTTAGCTAAAAGTATGGCATAATTTGGTTTATTTTCATTTTCTCGGAAACTACTAGGCCTAGAATTAAGATTTTTGGTTTAAAATGTTCGTAATGAATGCCTCTACAAATCTTGTTATGGTCAAAACCACGCCAGACTTACCGTTTTTGAGAAAAAATATGTGTATCGCACAATAACATACATATTTTTACATATTTTCAGCTAAAAGTATGGCATAATTTGGTTTATTTCCATTTTCTCGGAAACTACTAGGCCTAGAATTAAGATTTTTGGTTTAAAATGTTCGTAATGAATGCCTCTACAAATCTTGTTATGGTCAAAACCACGCCAGACTTACCGTTTTTGAGAAAAAATATGTGTATCGCACAATAACATACATATTTTTACATATTTTCAGCTAAAAGTATGGCATAATTTGGTTTATTTCCATTTTCTCGGAAACTACTAGGCCTAGAATTAAGATTTTTGGTTTAAAATGTTCGTAATGAATGCCTCTACAAATCTTGTTATGGTCAAAACCACGCCAGACTTACCGTTTTTGAGAAAAAATATGTGCATCGCACAATAACATACATATTTTTAGCTAAAAGTATGGCATAATTTGGTTTATTTTCATTTTCTCGGAAACTACTAGGCCTAGAATTAAGATTTTTGGTTTAAAATGTTCGTAATGAATGCCTCTACAAATCTTGTTATGGTCAAAACCACGCCAGACTTACCGTTTTTGAGAAAAAATATGTGTATCGCACAATAACATACATATTTTTACATATTTTCAGCTAAAAGTATGGCATAATTTGGTTTATTTCCATTTTCTCGGAAACTACTAGGCCTAGAATTAAGATTTTTGGTTTAAAATGTTCGTAATGAATGCCTCTACAAATCTTGTTATGGTCAAAACCACGCCAGACTTACCGTTTTTGAGAAAAAATATGTGTATCGCACAATAACATACATATTTTTACATATTTTCAGCTAAAAGTATGGCATAATTTGGTTTATTTCCATTTTCTCGGAAACTACTAGGCCTAGAATTAAGATTTTTGGTTTAAAATGTTCGTAATGAATGCCTCTACAAATCTTGTTATGGTCAAAACCACGCCAGACTTACCGTTTTTGAGAAAAAATATGTGCATCGCACAATAACATACATATTTTTAGCTAAAAGTATGGCATAATTTGGTTTATTTCCATTTTCTCGGAAACTACTAGGCCTAGAATTAAGATTTTTGGTTTAAAATGTTCGTAATGAATGCCTCTACAAATCTTGTTATGGTCAAAACCACGCCAGACTTACCGTTTTTGAGAAAAAATATGTGCATCGCACAATAACATACATATTTTTAGCTAAAAGTATGGCATAATTTGGTTTATTTTCATTTTCTCGGAAACTACTAGGCCTAGAATTAAGATTTTTGGTTTAAAATGTTCGTAATGAATGCCTCTACAAATCTTGTTATGGTCAAAACCACGCCAGACTTACCGTTTTTGAGAAAAAATATGTGTATCGCACAATAACATACATATTTTTACATATTTTCAGCTAAAAGTATGGCATAATTTGGTTTATTTCCATTTTCTCGGAAACTACTAGGCCTAGAATTAAGATTTTTGGTTTAAAATGTTCGTAATGAATGCCTCTACAAATCTTGTTATGGTCAAAACCACGCCAGACTTACCGTTTTTGAGAAAAAATATGTGCATCGCACAATAACATACATATTTTTAGCTAAAAGTATGGCATAATTTGGTTTATTTCCATTTTCTCGGAAACTACTAGGCCTAGAATTAAGATTTTTGGTTTAAAATGTTCGTAATGAATGCCTCTACAAATCTTGTTACGGTCAAAACCACGCCAGACTTACCCTTTTTGAGAAAAAATATGTGCATCGCACAATAACATACATATTTTTAGCTAAAAGTATGGCATAATTTGGTTTATTTCCATTTTCTCGGAAACTACTAGGCCTAGAATTAAGATTTTTGGTTTAAAATGTTCGTAATGAATGCCTCTACAAATCTTGTTATGGTCAAAACCACGCCAGACTTACCGTTTTTGAGAAAAAATATGTGCATCGCACAATAACATACATATTTTTAGCTAAAAGTATGGCATAATTTGGTTTATTTTCATTTTCTCGGAAACTACTAGGCCTAGAATTAAGATTTTTGGTTTAAAATGTTCGTAATGAATGCCTCTACAAATCTTGTTATGGTCAAAACCACGCCAGACTTACCGTTTTTGAGAAAAAATATGTGTATCGCACAATAACATACATATTTTTACATATTTTCAGCTAAAAGTATGGCATAATTTGGTTTATTTCCATTTTCTCGGAAACTACTAAGCCTAGAATTAAGATTTTTGGTTTAAAATGTTCGTAATGAATGCCTCTACAAATCTTGTTATGGTCAAAACCACGCCAGACTTACCGTTTTTGAGAAAAAATATGTGCATCGCACAATAACATACATATTTTTAGCTAAAAGTATGGCATAATTTGGTTTATTTTCATTTTCTCGGAAACTACTAGGCCTAGAATTAAGATTTTTGGTTTAAAATGTTCGTAATGAATGCCTCTACAAATCTTGTTATGGTCAAAACCACGCCAGACTTACCGTTTTTGAGAAAAAATATGTGTATCGCACAATAACATACATATTTTTACATATTTTCAGCTAAAAGTATGGCATAATTTGGTTTATTTCCATTTTCTCGGAAACTACTAGGCCTAGAATTAAGATTTTTGGTTTAAAATGTTCGTAATGAATGCCTCTACAAATCTTGTTATGGTCAAAACCACGCCAGACTTACCGTTTTTGAGAAAAAATATGTGCATCGCACAATAACATACATATTTTTAGCTAAAAGTATGGCATAATTTGGTTTATTTTCATTTTCTCGGAAACTACTAGGCCTAGAATTAAGATTTTTGGTTTAAAATGTTCGTAATGAATGCCTCTACAAATCTTGTTATGGTCAAAACCACGCCAGACTTACCGTTTTTGAGAAAAAATATGTGCATCGCACAATAACATACATATTTTTAGCTAAAAGTATGGCATAATTTGGTTTATTTTCATTTTCTCGGAAACTACTAGGCCTAGAATTAAGATTTTTGGTTTAAAATGTTCGTAATGAATGCCTCTACAAATCTTGTTATGGTCAAAACCACGCCAGACTTACCGTTTTTGAGAAAAAATATGTGCATCGCACAATAACATACATATTTTTAGCTAAAAGTATGGCATAATTTGGTTTATTTTCATTTTCTCGGAAACTACTAGGCCTAGAATTAAGATTTTTGGTTTAAAATGTTCGTAATGAATGCCTCTACAAATCTTGTTATGGTCAAAACCACGCCAGACTTACCGTTTTTGAGAAAAAATATGTGTATCGCACAATAACATACATATTTTTACATATTTTCAGCTAAAAGTATGGCATAATTTGGTTTATTTCCATTTTCTCGGAAACTACTAAGCCTAGAATTAAGATTTTTGGTTTAAAATGTTCGTAATGAATGCCTCTACAAATCTTGTTATGGTCAAAACCACGCCAGACTTACCGTTTTTGAGAAAAAATATGTGCATCGCACAATAACATACATATTTTTAGCTAAAAGTATGGCATAATTTGGTTTATTTTCATTTTCTCGGAGACTACTAGGCCTAGAATTAAGATTTTTGGTATAAAATGTTCGTAATGAATGCCTCTACAAATCTTGTTATGGTCAAAACCACGCCAGACTTACCGTTTTTGAGAAAAAATATGTGTATCGCACAATAACACATATTTTTACATATTTTCAGCTAAAAGTATGGCATAATTTGGTTTATTTCCATTTTCTCGGAAACTACTAGGCCTAGAATTAAGATTTTTGGTTTAAAATGTTCGTAATGAATGCCTCTACAAATCTTGTTATGGTCAAAACCACGCCAGACTTACCGTTTTTGAGAAAAAATATGTGCATCGCACAATAACATACATATTTTTAGCTAAAAGTATGGCATAATTTGGTTTATTTTCATTTTCTCGGAAACTACTAGGCCTAGAATTAAGATTTTTGGTTTAAAATGTTCGTAATGAATGCCTCTACAAATCTTGTTATGGTCAAAACCACGCCAGACTTACCGTTTTTGAGAAAAAATATGTGCATCGCACAATAACATACATATTTTTAGCTAAAAGTATGGCATAATTTGGTTTATTTTCATTTTCTCGGAAACTACTAGGCCTAGAATTAAGATTTTTGGTTTAAAATGTTCGTAATGAATGCCTCTACAAATCTTGTTATGGTCAAAACCACGCCAGACTTACCGTTTTTGAGAAAAAATATGTGTATCGCACAATAACATACATATTTTTACATATTTTCAGCTAAAAGTATGGCATAATTTGGTTTATTTCCATTTTCTCGGAAACTACTAGGCCTAGAATTAAGATTTTTGGTTTAAAATGTTCGTAATGAATGCCTCTACAAATCTTGTTATGGTCAAAACCACGCCAGACTTACCGTTTTTGAGAAAAAATATGTGTATCGCACAATAACATACATATTTTTACATATTTTCAGCTAAAAGTATGGCATAATTTGGTTTATTTCCATTTTCTCGGAAACTACTAGGCCTAGAATTAAGATTTTTGGTTTAAAATGTTCGTAATGAATGCCTCTACAAATCTTGTTATGGTCAAAACCACGCCAGACTTACCGTTTTTGAGAAAAAATATGTGTATCGCACAATAACACATATTTTTACATATTTTCAGCTAAAAGTATGGCATAATTTGGTTTATTTCCATTTTCTCGGAAACTACTAGGCCTAGAATTAAGATTTTTGGTTTAAAATGTTCGTAATGAATGCCTCTACAAATCTTGTTATGGTCAAAACCACGCCAGACTTACTGTTTTTGAGAAAAAATATGTGCATCGCACAATAACATACATATTTTTAGCTAAAAGTATGGCATAATTTGGTTTATTTTCATTTTCTCGGAAACTACTAGGCCTAGAATTAAGATTTTTGGTTTAAAATGTTCGTAATGAATGCCTCTACAAATCTTGTTATGGTCAAAACCACGCCAGACTTACCGTTTTTGAGAAAAAATATGTGCATCGCACAATAACATACATATTTTTAGCTAAAAGTATGGCATAATTTGGTTTATTTTCATTTTCTCGGAAACTACTAGGCCTAGAATTAAGATTTTTGGTTTAAAATGTTCGTAATGAATGCCTCTACAAATCTTGTTATGGTCAAAACCACGCCAGACTTACCGTTTTTGAGAAAAAATATGTGTATCGCACAATAACATACATATTTTTACATATTTTCAGCTAAAAGTATGGCATAATTTGGTTTATTTTCATTTTCTCGGAAACTACTAGGCCTAGAATTAAGATTTTTGGTTTAAAATGTTCGTAATGAATGCCTCTACAAATCTTGTTATGGTCAAAACCACGCCAGACTTACCGTTTTTGAGAAAAAATATGTGTATCGCACAATAACATACATATTTTTACATATTTTCAGCTAAAAGTATGGCATAATTTGGTTTATTTCCATTTTCTCGGAAACTACTAGGCCTAGAATTAAGATTTTTGGTTTAAAATGTTCGTAATGAATGCCTCTACAAATCTTGTTATGGTCAAAACCACGCCAGACTTACCGTTTTTGAGAAAAAATATGTGCATCGCACAATAACATACATATTTTTAGCTAAAAGTATGGCATAATTTGGTTTATTTTCATTTTCTCGGAAACTACTAGGCCTAGAATTAAGATTTTTGGTTTAAAATGTTCGTAATGAATGCCTCTACAAATCTTGTTATGGTCAAAACCACGCCAGACTTACCGTTTTTGAGAAAAAATATGTGTATCGCACAATAACACATATTTTTACATATTTTCAGCTAAAAGTATGGCATAATTTGGTTTATTTCCATTTTCTCGGAAACTACTAGGCCTAGAATTAAGATTTTTGGTTTAAAATGTTCGTAATGAATGCCTCTACAAATCTTGTTATGGTCAAAACCACGCCAGACTTACTGTTTTTGAGAAAAAATATGTGCATCGCACAATAACATACATATTTTTAGCTAAAAGTATGGCATAATTTGGTTTATTTTCATTTTCTCGGAAACTACTAGGCCTAGAATTAAGATTTTTGGTTTAAAATGTTCGTAATGAATGCCTCTACAAATCTTGTTATGGTCAAAACCACGCCAGACTTACCGTTTTTGAGAAAAAATATGTGCATCGCACAATAACATACATATTTTTAGCTAAAAGTATGGCATAATTTGGTTTATTTTCATTTTCTCGGAAACTACTAGGCCTAGAATTAAGATTTTTGGTTTAAAATGTTCGTAATGAATGCCTCTACAAATCTTGTTATGGTCAAAACCACGCCAGACTTACCGTTTTTGAGAAAAAATATGTGTATCGCACAATAACATACATATTTTTACATATTTTCAGCTAAAAGTATGGCATAATTTGGTTTATTTCCATTTTCTCGGAAACTACTAGGCCTAGAATTAAGATTTTTGGTTTAAAATGTTCGTAATGAATGCCTCTACAAATCTTGTTATGGTCAAAACCACGCCAGACTTACCGTTTTTGAGAAAAAATATGTGTATCGCACAATAACATACATATTTTTACATATTTTCAGCTAAAAGTATGGCATAATTTGGTTTATTTCCATTTTCTCGGAAACTACTAGGCCTAGAATTAAGATTTTTGGTTTAAAATGTTCGTAATGAATGCCTCTACAAATCTTGTTATGGTCAAAACCACGCCAGACTTACCGTTTTTGAGAAAAAATATGTGCATCGCACAATAACATACATATTTTTAGCTAAAAGTATGGCATAATTTGGTTTATTTTCATTTTCTCGGAAACTACTAGGCCTAGAATTAAGATTTTTGGTTTAAAATGTTCGTAATGAATGCCTCTACAAATCTTGTTATGGTCAAAACCACGCCAGACTTACCGTTTTTGAGAAAAAATATGTGTATCGCACAATAACATACATATTTTTACATATTTTCAGCTAAAAGTATGGCATAATTTGGTTTATTTCCATTTTCTCGGAAACTACTAGGCCTAGAATTAAGATTTTTGGTTTAAAATGTTCGTAATGAATGCCTCTACAAATCTTGTTATGGTCAAAACCACGCCAGACTTACCGTTTTTGAGAAAAAATATGTGTATCGCACAATAACATACATATTTTTACATATTTTCAGCTAAAAGTATGGCATAATTTGGTTTATTTCCATTTTCTCGGAAACTACTAGGCCTAGAATTAAGATTTTTGGTTTAAAATGTTCGTAATGAATGCCTCTACAAATCTTGTTATGGTCAAAACCACGCCAGACTTACCGTTTTTGAGAAAAAATATGTGCATCGCACAATAACATACATATTTTTAGCTAAAAGTATGGCATAATTTGGTTTATTTTCATTTTCTCGGAAACTACTAGGCCTAGAATTAAGATTTTTGGTTTAAAATGTTCGTAATGAATGCCTCTACAAATCTTGTTATGGTCAAAACCACGCCAGACTTACCGTTTTTGAGAAAAAATATGTGCATCGCACAATAACATACATATTTTTAGCTAAAAGTATGGCATAATTTGGTTTATTTCCATTTTCTCGGAAACTACTAGGCCTAGAATTAAGATTTTTGGTTTAAAATGTTCGTAATGAATGCCTCTACAAATCTTGTTATGGTCAAAACCACGCCAGACTTACCGTTTTTGAGAAAAAATATGTGCATCGCACAATAACATACATATTTTTAGCTAAAAGTATGGCATAATTTGGTTTATTTTCATTTTCTCGGAAACTACTAGGCCTAGAATTAAGATTTTTGGTTTAAAATGTTCGTAATGAATGCCTCTACAAATCTTGTTATGGTCAAAACCACGCCAGACTTACCCTTTTTGAGAAAAAATATGTGCATCGCACAATAACATACATATTTTCAGCTAAAAGTATGGCATAATTTTGTTTATTTCCATTTTCTCGGAAACTACTAGGCCTAGAATTAAGATTTTTAGTTTAAAATGTTCGTAATGAATGCCTCTACAAATCTTGTTATGGTCAAAACCACGCCAGACTTACCGTTTTTGAGAAAAAATATGTGTATCGCACAATAACATACATATTTTTACATATTTTCAGCTAAAAGTATGGCATAATTTGGTTTATTTCCATTTTCTCGGAAACTACTAGGCCTAGAATTAAGATTTTTGGTTTAAAATGTTCGTAATGAATGCCTCTACAAATCTTGTTATGGTCAAAACCACGCCAGACTTACCGTTTTTGAGAAAAAATATGTGCATCGCACAATAACATACATATTTTTAGCTAAAAGTATGGCATAATTTGGTTTATTTTCATTTTCTCGGAAACTACTAGGCCTAGAATTAAGATTTTTGGTTTAAAATGTTCGTAATGAATGCCTCTACAAATCTTGTTATGGTCAAAACCACGCCAGACTTACCGTTTTTGAGAAAAAATATGTGTATCGCACAATAACATACATATTTTTACATATTTTCAGCTAAAAGTATGGCATAATTTGGTTTATTTCCATTTTCTCGGAAACTACTAGGCCTAGAATTAAGATTTTTGGTTTAAAATGTTCGTAATGAATGCCTCTACAAATCTTGTTATGGTCAAAACCACGCCAGACTTACCGTTTTTGAGAAAAAATATGTGCATCGCACAATAACATACATATTTTTAGCTAAAAGTATGGCATAATTTGGTTTATTTTCATTTTCTCGGAAACTACTAGGCCTAGAATTAAGATTTTTGGTTTAAAATGTTCGTAATGAATGCCTCTACAAATCTTGTTATGGTCAAAACCACGCCAGACTTACCGTTTTTGAGAAAAAATATGTGTATCGCACAATAACATACATATTTTTACATATTTTCAGCTAAAAGTATGGCATAATTTGGTTTATTTCCATTTTCTCGGAAACTACTAGGCCTAGAATTAAGATTTTTGGTTTAAAATGTTCGTAATGAATGCCTCTACAAATCTTGTTATGGTCAAAACCACGCCAGACTTACCGTTTTTGAGAAAAAATATGTGCATCGCACAATAACATACATATTTTTAGCTAAAAGTATGGCATAATTTGGTTTATTTTCATTTTCTCGGAAACTACTAGGCCTAGAATTAAGATTTTTGGTTTAAAATGTTCGTAATGAATGCCTCTACAAATCTTGTTATGGTCAAAACCACGCCAGACTTACCGTTTTTGAGAAAAAATATGTGTATCGCACAATAACATACATATTTTTACATATTTTCAGCTAAAAGTATGGCATAATTTGGTTTATTTCCATTTTCTCGGAAACTACTAGGCCTAGAATTAAGATTTTTGGTTTAAAATGTTCGTAATGAATGCCTCTACAAATCTTGTTATGGTCAAAACCACGCCAGACTTACCGTTTTTGAGAAAAAATATGTGCATCGCACAATAACATACATATTTTTAGCTAAAAGTATGGCATAATTTGGTTTATTTTCATTTTCTCGGAAACTACTAGGCCTAGAATTAAGATTTTTGGTTTAAAATGTTCGTAATGAATGCCTCTACAAATCTTGTTATGGTCAAAACCACGCCAGACTTACCGTTTTTGAGAAAAAATATGTGCATCGCACAATAACATACATATTTTTAGCTAAAAGTATGGCATAATTTGGTTTATTTTCATTTTCTCGGAAACTACTAGGCCTAGAATTAAGATTTTTGGTTTAAAATGTTCGTAATGAATGCCTCTACAAATCTTGTTATGGTCAAAACCACGCCAGACTTACCGTTTTTGAGAAAAAATATGTGCATCGCACAATAACATACATATTTTTAGCTAAAAGTATGGCATAATTTGGTTTATTTCCATTTTCTCGGAAACTACTAGGCCTAGAATTAAGATTTTTGGTTTAAAATGTTCGTAATGAATGCCTCTACAAATCTTGTTATGGTCAAAACCACGCCAGACTTACCCTTTTTGAGAAAAAATATGTGCATCGCACAATAACATACATATTTTTAGCTAAAAGTATGGCATAATTTGGTTTATTTCCATTTTCTCGGAAACTACTAGGCCTAGAATTAAGATTTTTGGTTTAAAATGTTCGTAATGAATGCCTCTACAAATCTTGTTATGGTCAAAACCACGCCAGACTTACCGTTTTTGAGAAAAAATATGTGTATCGCACAATAACATACATATTTTTACATATTTTCAGCTAAAAGTATGGCATAATTTGGTTTATTTCCATTTTCTCGGAAACTACTAGGCCTAGAATTAAGATTTTTGGTTTAAAATGTTCGTAATGAATGCCTCTACAAATCTTGTTATGGTCAAAACCACGCCAGACTTACCGTTTTTGAGAAAAAATATGTGCATCGCACAATAACATACATATTTTTAGCTAAAAGTATGGCATAATTTGGTTTATTTTCATTTTCTCGGAAACTACTAGGCCTAGAATTAAGATTTTTGGTTTAAAATGTTCGTAATGAATGCCTCTACAAATCTTGTTATGGTCAAAACCACGCCAGACTTACCGTTTTTGAGAAAAAATATGTGTATCGCACAATAACATACATATTTTTACATATTTTCAGCTAAAAGTATGGCATAATTTGGTTTATTTCCATTTTCTCGGAAACTACTAGGCCTAGAATTAAGATTTTTGGTTTAAAATGTTCGTAATGAATGCCTCTACAAATCTTGTTATGGTCAAAACCACGCCAGACTTACCGTTTTTGAGAAAAAATATGTGCATCGCACAATAACATACATATTTTTAGCTAAAAGTATGGCATAATTTGGTTTATTTTCATTTTCTCGGAAACTACTAGGCCTAGAATTAAGATTTTTGGTTTAAAATGTTCGTAATGAATGCCTCTACAAATCTTGTTATGGTCAAAACCACGCCAGACTTACCGTTTTTGAGAAAAAATATGTGTATCGCACAATAACATACATATTTTTACATATTTTCAGCTAAAAGTATGGCATAATTTGGTTTATTTCCATTTTCTCGGAAACTACTAGGCCTAGAATTAAGATTTTTGGTTTAAAATGTTCGTAATGAATGCCTCTACAAATCTTGTTATGGTCAAAACCACGCCAGACTTACCGTTTTTGAGAAAAAATATGTGCATCGCACAATAACATACATATTTTTAGCTAAAAGTATGGCATAATTTGGTTTATTTTTATTTTCTCGGAAACTACTAGGCCTAGAATTAAGATTTTTGGTTTAAAATGTTCGTAATGAATGCCTCTACAAATCTTGTTATGGTCAAAACCACGCCAGACTTACCGTTTTTGAGAAAAAATATGTGCATCGCACAATAACATACATATTTTTAGCTAAAAGTATGGCATAATTTGGTTTATTTTCATTTTCTCGGAAACTACTAGGCCTAGAATTAAGATTTTTGGTTTAAAATGTTCGTAATGAATGCCTCTACAAATCTTGTTATGGTCAAAACCACGCCAGACTTACCGTTTTTGAGAAAAAATATGTGTATCGCACAATAACATACATATTTTTACATATTTTCAGCTAAAAGTATGGCATAATTTGGTTTATTTCCATTTTCTCGGAAACTACTAGGCCTAGAATTAAGATTTTTGGTTTAAAATGTTCGTAATGAATGCCTCTACAAATCTTGTTATGGTCAAAACCACGCCAGACTTACCGTTTTTGAGAAAAAATATGTGCATCGCACAATAACATACATATTTTTAGCTAAAAGTATGGCATAATTTGGTTTATTTTCATTTTCTCGGAAACTACTAGGCCTAGAATTAAGATTTTTGGTTTAAAATGTTCGTAATGAATGCCTCTACAAATCTTGTTATGGTCAAAACCACGCCAGACTTACCGTTTTTGAGAAAAAATATGTGCATCGCACAATAACATACATATTTTTAGCTAAAAGTATGGCATAATTTGGTTTATTTTCATTTTCTCGGAAACTACTAGGCCTAGAATTAAGATTTTTGGTTTAAAATGTTCGTAATGAATGCCTCTACAAATCTTGTTATGGTCAAAACCACGCCAGACTTACCGTTTTTGAGAAAAAATATGTGCATCGCACAATAACATACATATTTTTAGCTAAAAGTATGGCATAATTTGGTTTATTTCCATTTTCTCGGAAACTACTAGGCCTAGAATTAAGATTTTTGGTTTAAAATGTTCGTAATGAATGCCTCTACAAATCTTGTTATGGTCAAAACCACGCCAGACTTACCGTTTTTGAGAAAAAATATGTGCATCGCACAATAACATACATATTTTTAGCTAAAAGTATGGCATAATTTGGTTTATTTCCATTTTCTCGGAAACTACTAGGCCTAGAATTAAGATTTTTGGTTTAAAATGTTCGTAATGAATGCCTCTACAAATCTTGTTATGGTCAAAACCACGCCAGACTTACCGTTTTTGAGAAAAAATATGTGTATCGCACAATAACATACATATTTTTACATATTTTCAGCTAAAAGTATGGCATAATTTGGTTTATTTCCATTTTCTCGGAAACTACTAGGCCTAGAATTAAGATTTTTGGTTTAAAATGTTCGTAATGAATGCCTCTACAAATCTTGTTATGGTCAAAACCACGCCAGACTTACCGTTTTTGAGAAAAAATATGTGCATCGCACAATAACATACATATTTTTAGCTAAAAGTATGGCATAATTTGGTTTATTTTCATTTTCTCGGAAACTACTAGGCCTAGAATTAAGATTTTTGGTTTAAAATGTTCGTAATGAATGCCTCTACAAATCTTGTTATGGTCAAAACCACGCCAGACTTACCGTTTTTGAGAAAAAATATGTGCATCGCACAATAACATACATATTTTTAGCTAAAAGTATGGCATAATTTGGTTTATTTCCATTTTCTCGGAAACTACTAGGCCTAGAATTAAGATTTTTGGTTTAAAATGTTCGTAATGAATGCCTCTACAAATCTTGTTATGGTCAAAACCACGCCAGACTTACCGTTTTTGAGAAAAAATATGTGTATCGCACAATAACATACATATTTTTACATATTTTCAGCTAAAAGTATGGCATAATTTGGTTTATTTCCATTTTCTCGGAAACTACTAGGCCTAGAATTAAGATTTTTGGTTTAAAATGTTCGTAATGAATGCCTCTACAAATCTTGTTATGGTCAAAACCACGCCAGACTTACCGTTTTTGAGAAAAAATATGTGCATCGCACAATAACATACATATTTTTAGCTAAAAGTATGGCATAATTTGGTTTATTTTCATTTTCTCGGAAACTACTAGGCCTAGAATTAAGATTTTTGGTTTAAAATGTTCGTAATGAATGCCTCTACAAATCTTGTTATGGTCAAAACCACGCCAGACTTACCGTTTTTGAGAAAAAATATGTGTATCGCACAATAACATACATATTTTTACATATTTTCAGCTAAAAGTATGGCATAATTTGGTTTATTTCCATTTTCTCGGAAACTACTAGGCCTAGAATTAAGATTTTTGGTTTAAAATGTTCGTAATGAATGCCTCTAGAAATCTTGTTATGGTCAAAACCACGCTAGACTTACCGTTTTTGAGAAAAAATATGTGCATCGCACAATAACATACATATTTTTAGCTAAAAGTATGGCATAATTTGGTTTATTTTCATTTTCTCGGAAACTACTAGGCCTAGAATTAAGATTTTTGGTTTAAAATGTTCGTAATGAATGCCTCTACAAATCTTGTTATGGTCAAAACCACGCCAGACTTACCGTTTTTGAGAAAAAATATGTGTATCGCACAATAACATACATATTTTTACATATTTTCAGCTAAAAGTATGGCATAATTTGGTTTATTTCCATTTTCTCGGAAACTACTAGGCCTAGAATTAAGATTTTTGGTTTAAAATGTTCGTAATGAATGCCTCTACAAATCTTGTTATGGTCAAAACCACGCCAGACTTACCGTTTTTGAGAAAAAATATGTGCATTGCACAATAACATACATATTTTTAGCTAAAAGTATGGCATAATTTGGTTTATTTTCATTTTCTCGGAAACTACTAGGCCTAGAATTAAGATTTTTGGTTTAAAATGTTCGTAATGAATGCCTCTACAAATCTTGTTATGGTCAAAACCACGCCAGACTTACCGTTTTTGAGAAAAAATATGTGCATCGCACAATAACATACATATTTTTAGCTAAAAGTGTGGCATAATTTGGTTTATTTCCATTTTCTCGGAAACTACTAGGCCTAGAATTAAGATTTTTGGTTTAAAATGTTCGTAATGAATGCCTCTACAAATCTTGTTATGGTCAAAACCACGCCAGACTTACCGTTTTTGAGAAAAAATATGTGTATCGCACAATAACATACATATTTTTACATATTTTCAGCTAAAAGTATGGCATAATTTGGTTTATTTCCATTTTCTCGGAAACTACTAGGCCTAGAATTAAGATTTTTGGTTTAAAATGTTCGTAATGAATGCCTCTACAAATCTTGTTATGGTCAAAACCACGCCAGACTTACCGTTTTTGAGAAAAAATATGTGCATCGCACAATAACATACATATTTTTAGCTAAAAGTATGGCATAATTTGGTTTATTTTCATTTTCTCGGAAACTACTAGGCCTAGAATTAAGATTTTTGGTTTAAAATGTTCGTAATGAATGCCTCTACAAATCTTGTTATGGTCAAAACCACGCCAGACTTACCGTTTTTGAGAAAAAATATGTGTATCGCACAATAACATACATATTTTTACATATTTTCAGCTAAAAGTATGGCATAATTTGGTTTATTTCCATTTTCTCGGAAACTACTAGGCCTAGAATTAAGATTTTTGGTTTAAAATGTTCGTAATGAATGCCTCTACAAATCTTGTTATGGTCAAAACCACGCCAGACTTACCGTTTTTGAGAAAAAATATGTGCATTGCACAATAACATACATATTTTTAGCTAAAAGTATGGCATAATTTGGTTTATTTTCATTTTCTCGGAAACTACTAGGCCTAGAATTAAGATTTTTGGTTTAAAATGTTCGTAATGAATGCCTCTACAAATCTTGTTATGGTCAAAACCACGCCAGACTTACCCTTTTTGAGAAAAAATATGTGCATCGCACAATAACATACATATTTTTAGCTAAAAGTATGGCATAATTTGGTTTATTTTCATTTTCTCGGAAACTACTAGGCCTAGAATTAAGATTTTTGGTTTAAAATGTTCGTAATGAATGCCTCTACAAATCTTGTTATGGTCAAAACCACGCCAGACTTACCGTTTTTGAGAAAAAATATGTGTATCGCACAATAACATACATATTTTTACATATTTTCAGCTAAAAGTATGGCATAATTTGGTTTATTTCCATTTTCTCGGAAACTACTAGGCCTAGAATTAAGATTTTTGGTTTAAAATGTTCGTAATGAATGCCTCTACAAATCTTGTTATGGTCAAAACCACGCCAGACTTACCGTTTTTGAGAAAAAATATGTGCATCGCACAATAACATACATATTTTTAGCTAAAAGTATGGCATAATTTGGTTTATTTTCATTTTCTCGGAAACTACTAGGCCTAGAATTAAGATTTTTGGTTTAAAATGTTCGTAATGAATGCCTCTACAAATCTTGTTATGGTCAAAACCACGCCAGACTTACCGTTTTTGAGAAAAAATATGTGTATCGCACAATAACATACATATTTTTACATATTTTCAGCTAAAAGTATGGCATAATTTGGTTTATTTCCATTTTCTCGGAAACTACTAGGCCTAGAATTAAGATTTTTGGTTTAAAATGTTCGTAATGAATGCCTCTAGAAATCTTGTTATGGTCAAAACCACGCCAGACTTACCGTTTTTGAGAAAAAATATGTGCATCGCACAATAACATACATATTTTTAGCTAAAAGTATGGCATAATTTGGTTTATTTTCATTTTCTCGGAAACTACTAGGCCTAGAATTAAGATTTTTGGTTTAAAATGTTCGTAATGAATGCCTCTACAAATCTTGTTATGGTCAAAACCACGCCAGACTTACCGTTTTTGAGAAAAAATATGTGCATCGCACAATAACATACATATTTTTAGCTAAAAGTATGGCATAATTTGGTTTATTTTCATTTTCTCGGAAACTACTAGGCCTAGAATTAAGATTTTTGGTTTAAAATGTTCGTAATGAATGCCTCTACAAATCTTGTTATGGTCAAAACCACGCCAGACTTACCGTTTTTGAGAAAAAATATGTGCATCGCACAATAACATACATATTTTTAGCTAAAAGTATGGCATAATTTGGTTTATTTTCATTTTCTCGGAAACTACTAGGCCTAGAATTAAGATTTTTGGTTTAAAATGTTCGTAATGAATGCCTCTACAAATCTTGTTATGGTCAAAACCACGCCAGACTTACCGTTTTTGAGAAAAAATATGTGTATCGCACAATAACATACATATTTTTACATATTTTCAGCTAAAAGTATGGCATAATTTGGTTTATTTCCATTTTCTCGGAAACTACTAGGCCTAGAATTAAGATTTTTGGTTTAAAATGTTCGTAATGAATGCCTCTACAAATCTTGTTATGGTCAAAACCACGCCAGACTTACCGTTTTTGAGAAAAAATATGTGCATTGCACAATAACATACATATTTTTAGCTAAAAGTATGGCATAATTTGGTTTATTTTCATTTTCTCGGAAACTACTAGGCCTAGAATTAAGATTTTTGGTTTAAAATGTTCGTAATGAATGCCTCTACAAATCTTGTTATGGTCAAAACCACGCCAGACTTACCGTTTTTGAGAAAAAATATGTGCATCGCACAATAACATACATATTTTTAGCTAAAAGTATGGCATAATTTGGTTTATTTTCATTTTCTCGGAAACTACTAGGCCTAGAATTAAGATTTTTGGTTTAAAATGTTCGTAATGAATGCCTCTACAAATCTTGTTATGGTCAAAACCACGCCAGACTTACCGTTTTTGAGAAAAAATATGTGCATCGCACAATAACATACATATTTTTAGCTAAAAGTATGGCATAATTTGGTTTATTTCCATTTTCTCGGAAACTACTAGGCCTAGAATTAAGATTTTTGGTTTAAAATGTTCGTAATGAATGCCTCTACAAATCTTGTTATGGTCAAAACCACGCCAGACTTACCCTTTTTGAGAAAAAATATGTGCATCGCACAATAACATACATATTTTTAGCTAAAAGTATGGCATAATTTGGTTTATTTCCATTTTCTCGGAAACTACTAGGCCTAGAATTAAGATTTTTGGTTTAAAATGTTCGTAATGAATGCCTCTACAAATCTTGTTATGGTCAAAACCACGCCAGACTTACCGTTTTTGAGAAAAAATATGTGTATCGCACAATAACATACATATTTTTACATATTTTCAGCTAAAAGTATGGCATAATTTGGTTTATTTCCATTTTCTCGGAAACTACTAGGCCTAGAATTAAGATTTTTGGTTTAAAATGTTCGTAATGAATGCCTCTACAAATCTTGTTATGGTCAAAACCACGCCAGACTTACCGTTTTTGAGAAAAAATATGTGCATCGCACAATAACATACATATTTTTAGCTAAAAGTATGGCATAATTTGGTTTATTTTCATTTTCTCGGAAACTACTAGGCCTAGAATTAAGATTTTTGGTTTAAAATGTTCGTAATGAATGCCTCTACAAATCTTGTTATGGTCAAAACCACGCCAGACTTACCGTTTTTGAGAAAAAATATGTGTATCGCACAATAACATACATATTTTTACATATTTTCAGCTAAAAGTATGGCATAATTTGGTTTATTTCCATTTTCTCGGAAACTACTAGGCCTAGAATTAAGATTTTTGGTTTAAAATGTTCGTAATGAATGCCTCTACAAATCTTGTTATGGTCAAAACCACGCCAGACTTACCGTTTTTGAGAAAAAATATGTGTATCGCACAATAACATACATATTTTTACATATTTTCAGCTAAAAGTATGGCATAATTTGGTTTATTTCCATTTTCTCGGAAACTACTAGGCCTAGAATTAAGATTTTTGGTTTAAAATGTTCGTAATGAATGCCTCTACAAATCTTGTTATGGTCAAAACCACGCCAGACTTACCGTTTTTGAGAAAAAATATGTGCATCGCACAATAACATACATATTTTTAGCTAAAAGTATGGCATAATTTGGTTTATTTTCATTTTCTCGGAAACTACTAGGCCTAGAATTAAGATTTTTGGTTTAAAATGTTCGTAATGAATGCCTCTACAAATCTTGTTATGGTCAAAACCACGCCAGACTTACCGTTTTTGAGAAAAAATATGTGTATCGCACAATAACATACATATTTTTACATATTTTCAGCTAAAAGTATGGCATAATTTGGTTTATTTCCATTTTCTCGGAAACTACTAGGCCTAGAATTAAGATTTTTGGTTTAAAATGTTCGTAATGAATGCCTCTAGAAATCTTGTTATGGTCAAAACCACGCCAGACTTACCGTTTTTGAGAAAAAATATGTGCATCGCACAATAACATACATATTTTTAGCTAAAAGTATGGCATAATTTGGTTTATTTTCATTTTCTCGGAAACTACTAGGCCTAGAATTAAGATTTTTGGTTTAAAATGTTCGTAATGAATGCCTCTACAAATCTTGTTATGGTCAAAACCACGCCAGACTTACCGTTTTTGAGAAAAAATATGTGTATCGCACAATAACATACATATTTTTACATATTTTCAGCTAAAAGTATGGCATAATTTGGTTTATTTCCATTTTCTCGGAAACTACTAGGCCTAGAATTAAGATTTTTGGTTTAAAATGTTCGTAATGAATGCCTCTACAAATCTTGTTATGGTCAAAACCACGCCAGACTTACCCTTTTTGAGAAAAAATATGTGCATCGCACAATAACATACATATTTTTAGCTAAAAGTATGGCATAATTTGGTTTATTTTCATTTTCTCGGAAACTACTAGGCCTAGAATTAAGATTTTTGGTTTAAAATGTTCGTAATAAATGCCTCTACAAATCTTGTTATGGTCAAAACCACGCCAGACTTACCGTTTTTGAGAAAAAATATGTGCATCGCACAATAACATACATATTTTTAGCTAAAAGTATGGCATAATTTGGTTTATTTTCATTTTCTCGGAAACTACTAGGCCTAGAATTAAGATTTTTGGTTTAAAATGTTCGTAATGAATGCCTCTACAAATCTTGTTATGGTCAAAACCACGCCAGACTTACCGTTTTTGAGAAAAAATATGTGTATCGCACAATAACATACATATTTTTACATATTTTCAGCTAAAAGTATGGCATAATTTGGTTTATTTCCATTTTCTCGGAAACTACTAGGCCTAGAATTAAGATTTTTGGTTTAAAATGTTCGTAATGAATGCCTCTACAAATCTTGTTATGGTCAAAACCACGCCAGACTTACCGTTTTTGAGAAAAAATATGTGCATCGCACAATAACATACATATTTTTAGCTAAAAGTATGGCATAATTTGGTTTATTTCCATTTTCTCGGAAACTACTAGGCCTAGAATTAAGATTTTTGGTTTAAAATGTTCGTAATGAATGCCTCTACAAATCTTGTTATGGTCAAAACCACGCCAGACTTACCGTTTTTGAGAAAAAATATGTGTATCGCACAATAACATACATATTTTTACATATTTTCAGCTAAAAGTATGGCATAATTTGGTTTATTTCCATTTTCTCGGAAACTACTAGGCCTAGAATTAAGATTTTTGGTTTAAAATGTTCGTAATGAATGCCTCTACAAATCTTGTTATGGTCAAAACCACGCCAGACTTACCGTTTTTGAGAAAAAATATGTGCATCGCACAATAACATACATATTTTTACATATTTTCAGCTAAAAGTATGGCATAATTTGGTTTATTTCCATTTTCTCGGAAACTACTAGGCCTAGAATTAAGATTTTTGGTTTAAAATGTTCGTAATGAATGCCTCTACAAATCTTGTTATGGTCAAAACCACGCCAGACTTACCGTTTTAGAGAAAAAATATGTGCATCGCACAATAACATACATATTTTTAGCTAAAAGTATGGCATAATTTGGTTTATTTCCATTTTCTCGGAAACTACTAGGCCTAGAATTAAGATTTTTGGTTTAAAATGTTCGTAATGAATGCCTCTACAAATCTTGTTATGGTCAAAACCACGCCAGACTTACCGTTTTTGAGAAAAAATATGTGTATCGCACAATAACATACATATTTTTACATATTTTCAGCTAAAAGTATGGCATAATTTGGTTTATTTCCATTTTCTCGGAAACTACTAGGCCTAGAATTAAGATTTTTGGTTTAAAATGTTCGTAATGAATGCCTCTACAAATCTTGTTATGGTCAAAACCACGCCAGACTTACCGTTTTTGAGAAAAAATATGTGCATCGCACAATAACATACATATTTTTAGCTAAAAGTATGGCATAATTTGGTTTATTTTCATTTTCTCGGAAACTACTAGGCCTAGAATTAAGATTTTTGGTTTAAAATGTTCGTAATGAATGCCTCTACAAATCTTGTTATGGTCAAAACCACGCCAGACTTACCGTTTTTGAGAAAAAATATGTGCATCGCACAATAACATACATATTTTTAGCTAAAAGTATGGCATAATTTGGTTTATTTTCATTTTCTCGGAAACTACTAGGCCTAGAATTAAGATTTTTGGTTTAAAATGTTCGTAATGAATGCCTCTACAAATCTTGTTATGGTCAAAACCACGCCAGACTTACCGTTTTTGAGAAAAAATATGTGCATCGCACAATAACATACATATTTTTAGCTAAAAGTATGGCATAATTTGGTTTATTTTCATTTTCTCGGAAACTACTAGGCCTAGAATTAAGATTTTTGGTTTAAAATGTTTGTAATGAATGCCTCTACAAATCTTGTTATGGTCAAAACCACGCCAGACTTACCGTTTTTGAGAAAAAATATGTGCATCGCACAATAACATACATATTTTTAGCTAAAAGTATGGCATAATTTGGTTTATTTTCATTTTCTCGGAAACTACTAGGCCTAGAATTAAGATTTTTGGTTTAAAATGTTCGTAATGAATGCCTCTACAAATCTTGTTATGGTCAAAACCACGCCAGACTTACCGTTTTTGAGAAAAAATATGTGCATCGCACAATAACATACATATTTTTAGCTAAAAGTATGGCATAATTTGGTTTATTTTCATTTTCTCGGAAACTACTAGGCCTAGAATTAAGATTTTTGGTTTAAAATGTTCGTAATGAATGCCTCTACAAATCTTGTTATGGTCAAAACCACGCCAGACTTACCGTTTTTGAGAAAAAATATGTGCATCGCACAATAACATACATATTTTTAGCTAAAAGTATGGCATAATTTGGTTTATTTTCATTTTCTCGGAAACTACTAGGCCTAGAATTAAGATTTTTGGTTTAAAATGTTCGTAATGAATGCCTCTACAAATCTTGTTATGGTCAAAACCACGCCAGACTTACCGTTTTTGAGAAAAAATATGTGCATCGCACAATAACATACATATTTTTAGCTAAAAGTTTGGCATAATTTGGTTTATTTTCATTTTCTCGGAAACTACTAGGCCTAAAATTAAGATTTTTGGTTTAAAATGTTCGTAATGAATGCCTCTACAAATCTTGTTATGGTCAAAACCACGCCAGACTTACCGTTTTTGAGAAAAAATATGTGTATCGCACAATAACATACATATTTTTACATATTTTCAGCTAAAAGTATGGCATAATTTGGTTTATTTCCATTTTCTCGGAAACTACTAGGCCTAGAATTAAGATTTTTGGTTTAAAATGTTCGTAATGAATGCCTCTACAAATCTTGTTATGGTCAAAACCACGCCAGACTTACCGTTTTTGAGAAAAAATATGTGCATCGCACAATAACATACATATTTTTAGCTAAAAGTATGGCATAATTTGGTTTATTTTCATTTTCTCGGAAACTACTAGGCCTAGAATTAAGATTTTTGGTTTAAAATGTTCGTAATGAATGCCTCTACAAATCTTGTTATGGTCAAAACCACGCCAGACTTACCGTTTTTGAGAAAAAATATGTGCATCGCACAATAACATACATATTTTTAGCTAAAAGTATGGCATAATTTGGTTTATTTTCATTTTCTCGGAAACTACTAGGCCTAGAATTAAGATTTTTGGTTTAAAATGTTCGTAATGAATGCCTCTACAAATCTTGTTATGGTCAAAACCACGCCAGACTTACCGTTTTTGAGAAAAAATATGTGCATCGCACAATAACATAATTTTTAGCTAAAAGTATGGCATAATTTGGTTTATTTTCATTTTCTCGGAAACTACTAGGCCTAGAATTAAGATTTTTGGTTTAAAATGTTCGTAATGAATGCCTCTAGAAATCTTGTTATGGTCAAAACCACGCCAGACTTACCGTTTTTGAGAAAAAATATGTGCATCGCACAATAACATACATATTTTTAGCTAAAAGTATGGCATAATTTGGTTTATTTTCATTTTCTCGGAAACTACTAGGCCTAGAATTAAGATTTTTGGTTTAAAATGTTCGTAATGAATGCCTCTACAAATCTTGTTATGGTCAAAACCACGCCAGACTTACCGTTTTTGAGAAAAAATATGTGCATCGCACAATAACATACATATTTTTACATATTTTCAGCTAAAAGTATGGCATAATTTGGTTTATTTCCATTTTCTCGGAAACTACTAGGCCTAGAATTAAGATTTTTGGTTTAAAATGTTCGTAATGAATGCCTCTACAAATCTTGTTATGGTCAAAACCACGCCAGACTTACCGTTTTTGAGAAAAAATATGTGCATCGCACAATAACATACATATTTTTAGCTAAAAGTATGGCATAATTTGGTTTATTTTCATTTTCTCGGAAACTACTAGGCCTAGAATTAAGATTTTTGGTTTAAAATGTTCGTAATGAATGCCTCTACAAATCTTGTTATGGTCAAAACCACGCCAGACTTACCGTTTTTGAGAAAAAATATGTGCATCGCACAATAACATACATATTTTTACATATTTTCAGCTAAAAGTATGGCATAATTTGGTTTATTTCCATTTTCTCGGAAACTACTAGGCCTAGAATTAAGATTTTTGGTTTAAAATGTTCGTAATGAATGCCTCTACAAATCTTGTTATGGTCAAAACCACGCCAGACTTACCGTTTTTGAGAAAAAATATGTGCATCGCACAATAACATACATATTTTTAGCTAAAAGTATGGCATAATTTGGTTTATTTTCATTTTCTCGGAAACTACTAGGCCTAGAATTAAGATTTTTGGTTTAAAATGTTCGTAATGAATGCCTCTACAAATCTTGTTATGGTCAAAACCACGCCAGACTTACCGTTTTTGAGAAAAAATATGTGTATCGCACAATAACATACATATTTTTACATATTTTCAGCTAAAAGTATGGCATAATTTGGTTTATTTCCATTTTCTCGGAAACTACTAGGCCTAGAATTAAGATTTTTGGTTTAAAATGTTCGTAATGAATGCCTCTACAAATCTTGTTATGGTCAAAACCACGCCAGACTTACCGTTTTTGAGAAAAAATATGTGCATCGCACAATAACATACATATTTTTAGCTAAAAGTATGGCATAATTTGGTTTATTTTCATTTTCTCGGAAACTACTAGGCCTAGAATTAAGATTTTTGGTTTAAAATGTTCGTAATGAATGCCTCTACAAATCTTGTTATGGTCAAAACCACGCCAGACTTACCGTTTTTGAGAAAAAATATGTGCATCGCACAATAACATACATATTTTTAGCTAAAAGTATGGCATAATTTGGTTTATTTTCATTTTCTCGGAAACTACTAGGCCTAGAATTAAGATTTTTGGTTTAAAATGTTCGTAATGAATGCCTCTACAAATCTTGTTATGGTCAAAACCACGCCAGACTTACCGTTTTTGAGAAAAAATATGTGCATCGCACAATAACATACATATTTTTAGCTAAAAGTATGGCATAATTTGGTTTATTTCCATTTTCTCGGAAACTACTAGGCCTAGAATTAAGATTTTTGGTTTAAAATGTTCGTAATGAATGCCTCTACAAATCTTGTTATGGTCAAAACCACGCCAGACTTACCGTTTTTGAGAAAAAATATGTGCATCGCACAATAACATACATATTTTTACATATTTTCAGCTAAAAGTATGGCATAATTTGGTTTATTTCCATTTTCTCGGAAACTACTAGGCCTAGAATTAAGATTTTTGGTTTAAAATGTTCGTAATGAATGCCTCTACAAATCTTGTTATGGTCAAAACCACGCCAGACTTACCGTTTTAGAGAAAAAATATGTGCATCGCACAATAACATACATATTTTTAGCTAAAAGTATGGCATAATTTGGTTTATTTCCATTTTCTCGGAAACTACTAGGCCTAGAATTAAGATTTTTGGTTTAAAATGTTCGTAATGAATGCCTCTACAAATCTTGTTATGGTCAAAACCACGCCAGACTTACCGTTTTTGAGAAAAAATATGTGTATCGCACAATAACATACATATTTTTACATATTTTCAGCTAAAAGTATGGCATAATTTGGTTTATTTTCATTTTCTCGGAAACTACTAGGCCTAGAATTAAGATTTTTGGTTTAAAATGTTCGTAATGAATGCCTCTACAAATCTTGTTATGGTCAAAACCACGCCAGACTTACCGTTTTTGAGAAAAAATATGTGTATCGCACAATAACATACATATTTTTACATATTTTCAGCTAAAAGTATGGCATAATTTGGTTTATTTCCATTTTCTCGGAAACTACTAGGCCTAGAATTAAGATTTTTGGTTTAAAATGTTCGTAATGAATGCCTCTACAAATCTTGTTATGGTCAAAACCACGCCAGACTTACCGTTTTTGAGAAAAAATATGTGCATCGCACAATAACATACATATTTTTAGCTAAAAGTATGGCATAATTTGGTTTATTTTCATTTTCTCGGAAACTACTAGGCCTAGAATTAAGATTTTTGGTTTAAAATGTTCGTAATGAATGCCTCTACAAATCTTGTTATGGTCAAAACCACGCCAGACTTACCGTTTTTGAGAAAAAATATGTGCATCGCACAATAACATACATATTTTTAGCTAAAAGTATGGCATAATTTGGTTTATTTTCATTTTCTCGGAAACTACTAGGCCTAGAATTAAGATTTTTGGTTTAAAATGTTCGTAATGAATGCCTCTACAAATCTTGTTATGGTCAAAACCACGCCAGACTTACCGTTTTTGAGAAAAAATATGTGCATCGCACAATAACATACATATTTTTAGCTAAAAGTATGGCATAATTTGGTTTATTTTCATTTTCTCGGAAACTACTAGGCCTAGAATTAAGATTTTTGGTTTAAAATGTTCGTAATGAATGCCTCTACAAATCTTGTTATGGTCAAAACCACGCCAGACTTACCGTTTTTGAGAAAAAATATGTGCATCGCACAATAACATACATATTTTTAGCTAAAAGTATGGCATAATTTTGTTTATTTCCATTTTCTCGGAAACTACTAGGCCTAGAATTAAGATTTTTGGTTTAAAATGTTCGTAATGAATGCCTCTACAAATCTTGTTATGGTCAAAACCACGCCAGACTTACCGTTTTTGAGAAAAAATATGTGCATCGCACAATAACATACATATTTTTAGCTAAAAGTATGGCATAATTTTGTTTATTTCCATTTTCTCGGAAACTACTAGGCCTAGAATTAAGATTTTTGGTTTAAAATGTTCGTAATGAATGCCTCTACAAATCTTGTTATGGTCAAAACCACGCCAGACTTACCGTTTTTGAGAAAAAATATGTGTATCGCACAATAACATACATATTTTTACATATTTTCAGCTAAAAGTATGGCATAATTTGGTTTATTTCCATTTTCTCGGAAACTACTAGGCCTAGAATTAAGATTTTTGGTTTAAAATGTTCGTAATGAATGCCTCTACAAATCTTGTTATGGTCAAAACCACGCCAGACTTACCGTTTTTGAGAAAAAATATGTGTATCGCACAATAACATACATATTTTTACATATTTTCAGCTAAAAGTATGGCATAATTTGGTTTATTTCCATTTTCTCGGAAACTACTAGGCCTAGAATTAAGATTTTTGGTTTAAAATGTTCGTAATGAATGCCTCTACAAATCTTGTTATGGTCAAAACCACGCCAGACTTACCGTTTTTGAGAAAAAATATGTGCATCGCACAATAACATACATATTTTTAGCTAAAAGTATGGCATAATTTGGTTTATTTTCATTTTCTCGGAAACTACTAGGCCTAGAATTAAGATTTTTGGTTTAGAATGTTCGTAATGAATGCCTCTACAAATCTTGTTATGGTCAAAACCACGCCAGACTTACCGTTTTTGAGAAAAAATATGTGCATCGCACAATAACATACATATTTTTAGCTAAAAGTATGGCATAATTTGGTTTATTTTCATTTTCTCGGAAACTACTAGGCCTAGAATTAAGATTTTTGGTTTAAAATGTTCGTAATGAATGCCTCTACAAATCTTGTTATGGTCAAAACCACGCCAGACTTACCGTTTTTGAGAAAAAATATGTGCATCGCACAATAACATACATATTTTTAGCTAAAAGTATGGCATAATTTGGTTTATTTTCATTTTCTCGGAAACTACTAGGCCTAGAATTAAGATTTTTGGTTTAAAATGTTCGTAATGAATGCCTCTACAAATCTTGTTATGGTCAAAACCACGCCAGACTTACCGTTTTTGAGAAAAAATATGTGCATCGCACAATAACATACATATTTTTAGCTAAAAGTATGGCATAATTTTGTTTATTTCCATTTTCTCGGAAACTACTAGGCCTAGAATTAAGATTTTTGGTTTAAAATGTTCGTAATGAATGCCTCTACAAATCTTGTTATGGTCAAAACCACGCCAGACTTACCGTTTTTGAGAAAAAATATGTGTATCGCACAATAACATACATATTTTTACATATTTTCAGCTAAAAGTATGGCATAATTTGGTTTATTTCCATTTTCTCGGAAACTACTAGGCCTAGAATTAAGATTTTTGGTTTAAAATGTTCGTAATGAATGCCTCTACAAATCTTGTTATGGTCAAAACCACGCCAGACTTACCGTTTTTGAGAAAAAATATGTGTATCGCACAATAACATACATATTTTTACATATTTTCAGCTAAAAGTATGGCATAATTTGGTTTATTTCCATTTTCTCGGAAACTACTAGGCCTAGAATTAAGATTTTTGGTTTAAAATGTTCGTAATGAATGCCTCTACAAATCTTGTTATGGTCAAAACCACGCCAGACTTACCGTTTTTGAGAAAAAATATGTGCATCGCACAATAACATACATATTTTTAGCTAAAAGTATGGCATAATTTGGTTTATTTCCATTTTCTCGGAAACTACTAGGCCTAGAATTAAGATTTTTGGTTTAAAATGTTCGTAATGAATGCCTCTACAAATCTTGTTATGGTCAAAACCACGCCAGACTTACCGTTTTTGAGAAAAAATATGTGTATCGCACAATAACATACATATTTTTACATATTTTCAGCTAAAAGTATGGCATAATTTGGTTTATTTCCATTTTCTCGGAAACTACTAGGCCTAGAATTAAGATTTTTGGTTTAAAATGTTCGTAATGAATGCCTCTACAAATCTTGTTATGGTCAAAACCACGCCAGACCTACCGTTTTTGAGAAAAAATATGTGCATCGCACAATAACATACATATTTTTAGCTAAAAGTATGGCATAATTTGGTTTATTTTCATTTTCTCGGAAACTACTAGGCCTAGAATTAAGATTTTTGGTTTAAAATGTTCGTAATGAATGCCTCTACAAATCTTGTTATGGTCAAAACCACGCCAGACTTACCGTTTTTGAGAAAAAATATGTGTATCGCACAATAACATACATATTTTTACATATTTTCAGCTAAAAGTATGGCATAATTTGGTTTATTTCCATTTTCTCGGAAACTACTAGGCCTAGAATTAAGATTTTTGGTTTAAAATGTTCGTAATGAATGCCTCTACAAATCTTGTTATGGTCAAAACCACGCCAGACTTACCGTTTTTGAGAAAAAATATGTGCATCGCACAATAACATACATATTTTTAGCTAAAAGTATGGCATAATTTGGTTTATTTCCATTTTCTCGGAAACTACTAGGCCTAGAATTAAGATTTTTGGTTTAAAATGTTCGTAATGAATGCCTCTACAAATCTTGTTATGGTCAAAACCACGCCAGACTTACCGTTTTTGAGAAAAAATATGTGTATCGCACAATAACATATATATTTTTACATATTTTCAGCTAAAAGTATGGCATAATTTGGTTTATTTTCATTTTCTCGGAAACTACTAGGCCTAGAATTAAGATTTTTGGTTTAAAATGTTCGTAATGAATGCCTCTACAAATCTTGTTACGGTCAAAACCACGCCAGACTTACCGTTTTTGAGAAAAAATATGTGCATCGCACAATAACATACATATTTTTAGCTAAAAGTATGGCATAATTTGGTTTATTTTCATTTTCTCGGAAACTACTAGGCCTAGAATTAAGATTTTTGGTTTAAAATGTTCGTAATGAATGCCTCTACAAATCTTGTTATGGTCAAAACCACGCCAGACTTACCGTTTTTGAGAAAAAATATGTGCATCGCACAATAACATACATATTTTTAGCTAAAAGTATGGCATAATTTGGTTTATTTTCATTTTCTCGGAAACTACTAGGCCTAGAATTAAGATTTTTGGTTTAAAATGTTCGTAATGAATGCCTCTACAAATCTTGTTATGGTCAAAACCACGCCAGACTTACCGTTTTTGAGAAAAAATATGTGTATCGCACAATAACATACATATTTTTACATATTTTCAGCTAAAAGTATGGCATAATTTGGTTTATTTCCATTTTCTCGGAAACTACTAGGCCTAGAATTAAGATTTTTGGTTTAAAATGTTCGTAATGAATGCCTCTACAAATCTTGTTATGGTCAAAACCACGCCAGACTTACCGTTTTTGAGAAAAAATATGTGTATCGCACAATAACATACATATTTTTACATATTTTCAGCTAAAAGTATGGCATAATTTGGTTTATTTTCATTTTCTCGGAAACTACTAGGCCTAGAATTAAGATTTTTGGTTTAAAATGTTCGTAATGAATGCCTCTACAAATCTTGTTATGGTCAAAACCACGCCAGACTTACCGTTTTTGAGAAAAAATATGTGTATCGCACAATAACATACATATTTTTACATATTTTCAGCTAAAAGTATGGCATAATTTGGTTTATTTCCATTTTCTCGGAAACTACTAGGCCTAGAATTAAGATTTTTGGTTTAAAATGTTCGTAATGAATGCCTCTACAAATCTTGTTATGGTCAAAACCACGCCAGACTTACCGTTTTTGAGAAAAAATATGTGTATCGCACAATAACATACATATTTTTACATATTTTCAGCTAAAAGTATGGCATAATTTGGTTTATTTCCATTTTCTCGGAAACTACTAGGCCTAGAATTAAGATTTTTGGTTTAAAATGTTCGTAATGAATGCCTCTACAAATCTTGTTATGGTCAAAACCACGCCAGACTTACCGTTTTTGAGAAAAAATATGTGTATCGCACAATAACATACATATTTTTACATATTTTCAGCTAAAAGTATGGCATAATTTGGTTTATTTCCATTTTCTCGGAAACTACTAGGCCTAGAATTAAGATTTTTGGTTTAAAATGTTCGTAATGAATGCCTCTACAAATCTTGTTATGGTCAAAACCACGCCAGACTTACCGTTTTTGAGAAAAAATATGTGTATCGCACAATAACATACATATTTTTACATATTTTCAGCTAAAAGTATGGCATAATTTGGTTTATTTCCATTTTCTCGGAAACTACTAGGCCTAGAATTAAGATTTTTGGTTTAAAATGTTCGTAATGAATGCCTCTACAAATCTTGTTATGGTCAAAACCACGCCAGACTTACCCTTTTTGAGAAAAAATATGTGCATCGCACAATAACATACATATTTTTAGCTAAAAGTATGGCATAATTTGGTTTATTTTCATTTTCTCGGAAACTACTAGGCCTAGAATTAAGATTTTTGGTTTAAAATGTTCGTAATGAATGCCTCTACAAATCTTGTTATGGTCAAAACCACGCCAGACTTACCGTTTTTGAGAAAAAATATGTGTATCGCACAATAACATACATATTTTTACATATTTTCAGCTAAAAGTATGGCATAATTTGGTTTATTTCCATTTTCTCGGAAACTACTAGGCCTAGAATTAAGATTTTTGGTTTAAAATGTTCGTAATGAATGCCTCTACAAATCTTGTTATGGTCAAAACCACGCCAGACTTACCGTTTTTGAGAAAAAATATGTGTATCGCACAATAACATACATATTTTTACATATTTTCAGCTAAAAGTATGGCATAATTTGGTTTATTTTCATTTTCTCGGAAACTACTAGGCCTAGAATTAAGATTTTTGGTTTAAAATGTTCGTAATGAATGCCTCTACAAATCTTGTTATGGTCAAAACCACGCCAGACTTACCGTTTTTGAGAAAAAATATGTGTATCGCACAATAACATACATATTTTTACATATTTTCAGCTAAAAGTATGGCATAATTTGGTTTATTTCCATTTTCTCGGAAACTACTAGGCCTAGAATTAAGATTTTTGGTTTAAAATGTTCGTAATGAATGCCTCTACAAATCTTGTTATGGTCAAAACCACGCCAGACTTACCGTTTTTGAGAAAAAATATGTGTATCGCACAATAACATACATATTTTTACATATTTTCAGCTAAAAGTATGGCATAATTTGGTTTATTTCCATTTTCTCGGAAACTACTAGGCCTAGAATTAAGATTTTTGGTTTAAAATGTTCGTAATGAATGCCTCTACAAATCTTGTTATGGTCAAAACCACGCCAGACTTACCGTTTTTGAGAAAAAATATGTGTATCGCACAATAACATACATATTTTTACATATTTTCAGCTAAAAGTATGGCATAATTTGGTTTATTTCCATTTTCTCGGAAACTACTAGGCCTAGAATTAAGATTTTTGGTTTAAAATGTTCGTAATGAATGCCTCTACAAATCTTGTTATGGTCAAAACCACGCCAGACTTACCGTTTTTGAGAAAAAATATGTGTATCGCACAATAACATACATATTTTTACATATTTTCAGCTAAAAGTATGGCATAATTTGGTTTATTTCCATTTTCTCGGAAACTACTAGGCCTAGAATTAAGATTTTTGGTTTAAAATGTTCGTAATGAATGCCTCTACAAATCTTGTTATGGTCAAAACCACGCCAGACTTACCGTTTTTGAGAAAAAATATGTGCATCGCACAATAACATACATATTTTTAGCTAAAAGTATGGCATAATTTGGTTTATTTCCATTTTCTCGGAAACTACTAGGCCTAGAATTAAGATTTTTGGTTTAAAATGTTCGTAATGAATGCCTCTACAAATCTTGTTATGGTCAAAACCACGCCAGACTTACCGTTTTTGAGAAAAAATATGTGCATCACACAATAACATACATATTTTTAGCTAAAAGTATGGCATAATTTGGTTTATTTTCATTTTCTCGGAAACTACTAGGCCTAGAATTAAGATTTTTGGTTTAAAATGTTCGTAATGAATGCCTCTACAAATCTTGTTATGGTCAAAACCACGCCAGACTTACCGTTTTTGAGAAAAAATATGTGTATCGCACAATAACATACATATTTTTACATATTTTCAGCTAAAAGTATGGCATAATTTGGTTTATTTCCATTTTCTCGGAAACTACTAGGCCTAGAATTAAGATTTTTGGTTTAAAATGTTCGTAATGAATGCCTCTACAAATCTTGTTATGGTCAAAACCACGCCAGACTTACCGTTTTTGAGAAAAAATATGTGTATCGCACAATAACATACATATTTTTACATATTTTCAGCTAAAAGTATGGCATAATTTGGTTTATTTCCATTTTCTCGGAAACTACTAGGCCTAGAATTAAGATTTTTGGTTTAAAATGTTCGTAATGAATGCCTCTACAAATCTTGTTATGGTCAAAACCACGCCAGACTTACCGTTTTTGAGAAAAAATATGTGTATCGCACAATAACATACATATTTTTACATATTTTCAGCTAAAAGTATGGCATAATTTGGTTTATTTCCATTTTCTCGGAAACTACTAGGCCTAGAATTAAGATTTTTGGTTTAAAATGTTCGTAATGAATGCCTCTACAAATCTTGTTATGGTCAAAACCACGCCAGACTTACCGTTTTTGAGAAAAAATATGTGCATCGCACAATAACATACATATTTTTGGCTAAAAGTATGGCATAATTTGGTTTATTTCCATTTTCTCGGAAACTACTAGGCCTAGAATTAAGATTTTTGGTTTAAAATGTTCGTAATGAATGCCTCTACAAATCTTGTTATGGTCAAAACCACGCCAGACTTACCGTTTTTGAGAAAAAATATGTGTATCGCACAATAACATACATATTTTTACATATTTTCAGCTAAAAGTATGGCATAATTTGGTTTATTTCCATTTTCTCGGAAACTACTAGGCCTAGAATTAAGATTTTTGGTTTAAAATGTTCGTAATGAATGCCTCTACAAATCTTGTTATGGTCAAAACCACGCCAGACTTACCGTTTTTGAGAAAAAATATGTGCATCGCACAATAACATACATATTTTTAGCTAAAAGTATGGCATAATTTGGTTTATTTTCATTTTCTCGGAAACTACTAGGCCTAGAATTAAGATTTTTGGTTTAAAATGTTCGTAATGAATGCCTCTACAAATCTTGTTATGGTCAAAACCACGCCAGACTTACCCTTTTTGAGAAAAAATATGTGCATCGCACAATAACATACATATTTTTAGCTAAAAGTATGGCATAATTTGGTTTATTTCCATTTTCTCGGAAACTACTAGGCCTAGAATTAAGATTTTTGGTTTAAAATGTTCGTAATGAATGCCTCTACAAATCTTGTTATGGTCAAAACCACGCCAGACTTACCGTTTTTGAGAAAAAATATGTGTATCGCACAATAACATACATATTTTTACATATTTTCAGCTAAAAGTATGGCATAATTTGGTTTATTTCCATTTTCTCGGAAACTACTAGGCCTAGAATTAAGATTTTTGGTTTAAAATGTTCGTAATGAATGCCTCTACAAATCTTGTTACGGTCAAAACCACGCCAGACTTACCGTTTTTGAGAAAAAATATGTGCATCGCACAATAACATACATATTTTTAGCTAAAAGTATGGCATAATTTGGTTTATTTCCATTTTCTCGGAAACTACTAGGCCTAGAATTAAGATTTTTGGTTTAAAATGTTCGTAATGAATGCCTCTACAAATCTTGTTATGGTCAAAACCACGCCAGACTTACCGTTTTTGAGAAAAAATATGTGCATCGCACAATAACACATATTTTTAGCTAAAAGTATGGCATAATTTGGTTTATTTTCATTTTCTCGGAAACTACTAGGCCTAGAATTAAGATTTTTGGTTTAAAATGTTCGTAATGAATGCCTCTACAAATCTTGTTATGGTCAAAACCACGCCAGACTTACCGTTTTTGAGAAAAAATATGTGTATCGCACAATAACATACATATTTTTACATATTTTCAGCTAAAAGTATGGCATAATTTGGTTTATTTCCATTTTCTCGGAAACTACTAGGCCTAGAATTAAGATTTTTGGTTTAAAATGTTCGTAATGAATGCCTCTACAAATCTTGTTATGGTCAAAACCACGCCAGACTTACCGTTTTTGAGAAAAAATATGTGTATCGCACAATAACATACATATTTTTACATATTTTCAGCTAAAAGTATGGCATAATTTGGTTTATTTTCATTTTCTCGGAAACTACTAGGCCTAGAATTAAGATTTTTGGTTTAAAATGTTCGTAATGAATGCCTCTACAAATCTTGTTATGGTCAAAACCACGCCAGACTTACCGTTTTTGAGAAAAAATATGTGTATCGCACAATAACATACATATTTTTACATATTTTCAGCTAAAAGTATGGCATAATTTAGTTTATTTCCATTTTCTCGGAAACTACTAGGCCTAGAATTAAGATTTTTGGTTTAAAATGTTCGTAATGAATGCCTCTACAAATCTTGTTATGGTCAAAACCACGCCAGACTTACCGTTTTTGAGAAAAAATATGTGTATCGCACAATAACATACATATTTTTACATATTTTCAGCTAAAAGTATGGCATAATTTGGTTTATTTCCATTTTCTCGGAAACTACTAGGCCTAGAATTAAGATTTTTGGTTTAAAATGTTCGTAATGAATGCCTCTACAAATCTTGTTATGGTCAAAACCACGCCAGACTTACCGTTTTTGAGAAAAAATATGTGTATCGCACAATAACATACATATTTTTACATATTTTCAGCTAAAAGTATGGCATAATTTGGTTTATTTCCATTTTCTCGGAAACTACTAGGCCTAGAATTAAGATTTTTGGTTTAAAATGTTCGTAATGAATGCCTCTACAAATCTTGTTATGGTCAAAACCACGCCAGACTTACCGTTTTTGAGAAAAAATATGTGTATCGCACAATAACATACATATTTTTACATATTTTCAGCTAAAAGTATGGCATAATTTGGTTTATTTCCATTTTCTCGGAAACTACTAGGCCTAGAATTAAGATTTTTGGTTTAAAATGTTCGTAATGAATGCCTCTACAAATCTTGTTATGGTCAAAACCACGCCAGACTTACCGTTTTTGAGAAAAAATATGTGCATCGCACAATAACATACATATTTTTAGCTAAAAGTATGGCATAATTTGGTTTATTTCCATTTTCTCGGAAACTACTAGGCCTAGAATTAAGATTTTTGGTTTAAAATGTTCGTAATGAATGCCTCTACAAATCTTGTTATGGTCAAAACCACGCCAGACTTACCGTTTTTGAGAAAAAATATGTGCATCGCACAATAACATACATATTTTTAGCTAAAAGTATGGCATAATTTGGTTTATTTTCATTTTCTCGGAAACTACTAGGCCTAGAATTAAGATTTTTGGTTTAAAATGTTCGTAATGAATGCCTCTACAAATCTTGTTATGGTCAAAACCACGCCAGACTTACCGTTTTTGAGAAAAAATATGTGTATCGCACAATAACATACATATTTTTACATATTTTCAGCTAAAAGTATGGCATAATTTGGTTTATTTCCATTTTCTCGGAAACTACTAGGCCTAGAATTAAGATTTTTGGTTTAAAATGTTCGTAATGAATGCCTCTACAAATCTTGTTATGGTCAAAACCACGCCAGACTTACCGTTTTTGAGAAAAAATATGTGTATCGCACAATAACATACATATTTTTACATATTTTCAGCTAAAAGTATGGCATAATTTGGTTTATTTCCATTTTCTCGGAAACTACTAGGCCTAGAATTAAGATTTTTGGTTTAAAATGTTCGTAATGAATGCCTCTACAAATCTTGTTATGGTCAAAACCACGCCAGACTTACCGTTTTTGAGAAAAAATATGTGTATCGCACAATAACATACATATTTTTACATATTTTCAGCTAAAAGTATGGCATAATTTGGTTTATTTCCATTTTCTCGGAAACTACTAGGCCTAGAATTAAGATTTTTGGTTTAAAATGTTCGTAATGAATGCCTCTACAAATCTTGTTATGGTCAAAACCACGCCAGACTTACCGTTTTTGAGAAAAAATATGTGCATCGCACAATAACATACATATTTTTAGCTAAAAGTATGGCATAATTTGGTTTATTTCCATTTTCTCGGAAACTACTAGGCCTAGAATTAAGATTTTTGGTTTAAAATGTTCGTAATGAATGCCTCTACAAATCTTGTTATGGTCAAAACCACGCCAGACTTACCGTTTTTGAGAAAAAATATGTGTATCGCACAATAACATACATATTTTTACATATTTTCAGCTAAAAGTATGGCATAATTTGGTTTATTTCCATTTTCTCGGAAACTACTAGGCCTAGAATTAAGATTTTTGGTTTAAAATGTTCGTAATGAATGCCTCTACAAATCTTGTTATGGTCAAAACCACGCCAGACTTACCGTTTTTGAGAAAAAATATGTGCATCGCACAATAACATACATATTTTTAGCTAAAAGTATGGCATAATTTGGTTTATTTTCATTTTCTCGGAAACTACTAGGCCTAGAATTAAGAGTTTTGGTTTAAAATGTTCGTAATGAATGCCTCTACAAATCTTGTTATGGTCAAAACCACGCCAGACTTACCCTTTTTGAGAAAAAATATGTGCATCGCACAATAACATACATATTTTTAGCTAAAAGTATGGCATAATTTGGTTTATTTCCATTTTCTCGGAAACTACTAGGCCTAGAATTAAGATTTTTGGTTTAAAATGTTCGTAATGAATGCCTCTACAAATCTTGTTATGGTCAAAACCACGCCAGACTTACCGTTTTTGAGAAAAAATATGTGTATCGCACAATAACATACATATTTTTACATATTTTCAGCTAAAAGTATGGCATAATTTGGTTTATTTCCATTTTCTCGGAAACTACTAGGCCTAGAATTAAGATTTTTGGTTTAAAATGTTCGTAATGAATGCCTCTACAAATCTTGTTATGGTCAAAACCACGCCAGACTTACCGTTTTTGAGAAAAAATATGTGCATCGCACAATAACATACATATTTTTAGCTAAAAGTATGGCATAATTTGGTTTATTTTCATTTTCTCGGAAACTACTAGGCCTAGAATTAAGATTTTTGGTTTAAAATGTTCGTAATGAATGCCTCTACAAATCTTGTTATGGTCAAAACCACGCCAGACTTACCGTTTTTGAGAAAAAATATGTGTATCGCACAATAACATACATATTTTTACATATTTTCAGCTAAAAGTATGGCATAATTTGGTTTATTTCCATTTTCTCGGAAACTACTAGGCCTAGAATTAAGATTTTTGGTTTAAAATGTTCGTAATGAATGCCTCTACAAATCTTGTTATGGTCAAAACCACGCCAGACTTACCGTTTTTGAGAAAAAATATGTGTATCGCACAATAACATACATATTTTTACATATTTTCAGCTAAAAGTATGGCATAATTTGGTTTATTTCCATTTTCTCGGAAACTACTAGGCCTAGAATTAAGATTTTTGGTTTAAAATGTTCGTAATGAATGCCTCTACAAATCTTGTTATGGTCAAAACCACGCCAGACTTACCGTTTTTGAGAAAAAATATGTGCATCGCACAATAACATACATATTTTTAGCTAAAAGTATGGCATAATTTGGTTTATTTCCATTTTCTCGGAAACTACTAGGCCTAGAATTAAGATTTTTGGTTTAAAATGTTCGTAATGAATGCCTCTACAAATCTTGTTATGGTCAAAACCACGCCAGACTTACCGTTTTTGAGAAAAAATATGTGTATCGCACAATAACATACATATTTTTACATATTTTCAGCTAAAAGTATGGCATAATTTGGTTTATTTCCATTTTCTCGGAAACTACTAGGCCTAGAATTAAGATTTTTGGTTTAAAATGTTCGTAATGAATGCCTCTACAAATCTTGTTATGGTCAAAACCACGCCAGACTTACCGTTTTTGAGAAAAAATATGTGTATCGCACAATAACATACATATTTTTACATATTTTCAGCTAAAAGTATGGCATAATTTGGTTTATTTCCATTTTCTCGGAAACTACTAGGCCTAGAATTAAGATTTTTGGTTTAAAATGTTCGTAATGAATGCCTCTACAAATCTTGTTATGGTCAAAACCACGCCAGACTTACCGTTTTTGAGAAAAAATATGTGCATCGCACAATAACATACATATTTTTAGCTAAAAGTATGGCATAATTTGGTTTATTTTCATTTTCTCGGAAACTACTAGGCCTAGAATTAAGATTTTTGGTTTAAAATGTTCGTAATGAATGCCTCTACAAATCTTGTTATGGTCAAAACCACGCCAGACTTACCGTTTTTGAGAAAAAATATGTGCATCGCACAATAACATACATATTTTTAGCTAAAAGTATGGCATAATTTGGTTTATTTTCATTTTCTCGGAAACTACTAGGCCTAGAATTAAGATTTTTGGTTTAAAATGTTCGTAATGAATGCCTCTACAAATCTTGTTATGGTCAAAACCACGCCAGACTTACCGTTTTTGAGAAAAAATATGTGTATCGCACAATAACATACATATTTTTACATATTTTCAGCTAAAAGTATGGCATAATTTGGTTTATTTCCATTTTCTCGGAAACTACTAGGCCTAGAATTAAGATTTTTGGTTTAAAATGTTCGTAATGAATGCCTCTACAAATCTTGTTATGGTCAAAACCACGCCAGACTTACCGTTTTTGAGAAAAAATATGTGCATCGCACAATAACATACATATTTTTAGCTAAAAGTATGGCATAATTTGGTTTATTTCCATTTTCTCGGAAACTACTAGGCCTAGAATTAAGATTTTTGGTTTAAAATGTTCGTAATGAATGCCTCTACAAATCTTGTTATGGTCATAACCACGCCAGACTTACCGTTTTTGAGAAAAAATATGTGTATCGCACAATAACATACATATTTTTACATATTTTCAGCTAAAAGTATGGCATAATTTGGTTTATTTCCATTTTCTCGGAAACTACTAGGCCTAGAATTAAGATTTTTGGTTTAAAATGTTCGTAATGAATGCCTCTACAAATCTTGTTATGGTCAAAACCACGCCAGACTTACCGTTTTTGAGAAAAAATATGTGCATCGCACAATAACATACATATTTTTAGCTAAAAGTATGGCATAATTTGGTTTATTTCCATTTTCTCGGAAACTACTAGGCCTAGAATTAAGATTTTTGGTTTAAAATGTTCGTAATGAATGCCTCTACAAATCTTGTTATGGTCAAAACCACGCCAGACTTACCGTTTTTGAGAAAAAATATGTGCATCGCACAATAACATACATATTTTTAGCTAAAAGTATGGCATAATTTGGTTTATTTTCATTTTCTCGGAAACTACTAGGCCTAGAATTAAGATTTTTGGTTTAAAATGTTCGTAATGAATGCCTCTACAAATCTTGTTATGGTCAAAACCACGCCAGACTTACCGTTTTTGAGAAAAAATATGTGTATCGCACAATAACATACATATTTTTACATATTTTCAGCTAAAAGTATGGCATAATTTGGTTTATTTCCATTTTCTCGGAAACTACTAGGCCTAGAATTAAGATTTTTGGTTTAAAATGTTCGTAATGAATGCCTCTACAAATCTTGTTATGGTCAAAACCACGCCAGACTTACCGTTTTTGAGAAAAAATATGTGTATCGCACAATAACATACATATTTTTACATATTTTCAGCTAAAAGTATGGCATAATTTGGTTTATTTCCATTTTCTCGGAAACTACTAGGCCTAGAATTAAGATTTTTGGTTTAAAATGTTCGTAATGAATGCCTCTACAAATCTTGTTATGGTCAAAACCACGCCAGACTTACCGTTTTTGAGAAAAAATATGTGTATCGCACAATAACATACATATTTTTACATATTTTCAGCTAAAAGTATGGCATAATTTGGTTTATTTCCATTTTCTCGGAAACTACTAGGCCTAGAATTAAGATTTTTGGTTTAAAATGTTCGTAATGAATGCCTCTACAAATCTTGTTATGGTCAAAACCACGCCAGACTTACCCTTTTTGTGAAAAAATATGTGCATCGCACAATAACATACATATTTTTAGCTAAAAGTATGGCATAATTTGGTTTATTTCCATTTTCTCGGAAACTACTAGGCCTAGAATTAAGATTTTTGGTTTAAAATGTTCGTAATGAATGCCTCTACAAATCTTGTTATGGTCAAAACCACGCCAGACTTACCGTTTTTGAGAAAAAATATGTGTATCGCACAATAACATACATATTTTTACATATTTTCAGCTAAAAGTATGGCATAATTTGGTTTATTTCCATTTTCTCGGAAACTACTAGGCCTAGAATTAAGATTTTTGGTTTAAAATGTTCGTAATGAATGCCTCTACAAATCTTATTATGGTCAAAACCACGCCAGACTTACCGTTTTTGAGAAAAAATATGTGCATCGCACAATAACATACATATTTTTAGCTAAAAGTATGGCATAATTTGGTTTATTTTCATTTTCTCGGAAACTACTAGGCCTAGAATTAAGATTTTTGGTTTAAAATGTTCGTAATGAATGCCTCTACAAATCTTGTTATGGTCAAAACCACGCCAGACTTACCGTTTTTGAGAAAAAATATGTGTATCGCACAATAACATACATATTTTTACATATTTTCAGCTAAAAGTATGGCATAATTTGGTTTATTTCCATTTTCTCGGAAACTACTAGGCCTAGAATTAAGATTTTTGGTTTAAAATGTTCGTAATGAATGCCTCTACAAATCTTGTTATGGTCAAAACCACGCCAGACTTACCGTTTTTGAGAAAAAATATGTGTATCGCACAATAACATACATATTTTTACATATTTTCAGCTAAAAGTATGGCATAATTTGGTTTATTTCCATTTTCTCGGAAACTACTAGGCCTAGAATTAAGATTTTTGGTTTAAAATGTTCGTAATGAATGCCTCTACAAATCTTGTTATGGTCAAAACCACGCCAGACTTACCGTTTTTGAGAAAAAATATGTGCATCGCACAATAACATACATATTTTTAGCTAAAAGTATGGCATAATTTGGTTTATTTTCATTTTCTCGGAAACTACTAGGCCTAGAATTAAGATTTTTGGTTTAAAATGTTCGTAATGAATGCCTCTACAAATCTTGTTATGGTCAAAACCACGCCAGACTTACCGTTTTTGAGAAAAAATATGTGTATCGCACAATAACATACATATTTTTACATATTTTCAGCTAAAAGTATGGCATAATTTGGTTTATTTTCATTTTCTCGGAAACTACTAGGCCTAGAATTAAGATTTTTGGTTTAAAATGTTCGTAATGAATGCCTCTACAAATCTTGTTATGGTCAAAACCACGCCAGACATACCGTTTTTGAGAAAAAATATGTGTATCGCACAATAACATACATATTTTTACATATTTTCAGCTAAAAGTATGGCATAATTTGGTTTATTTCCATTTTCTCGGAAACTACTAGGCCTAGAATTAAGATTTTTGGTTTAAAATGTTCGTAATGAATGCCTCTACAAATCTTGTTATGGTCAAAACCACGCCAGACTTACCGTTTTTGAGAAAAAATATGTGCATCGCACAATAACATACATATTTTTAGCTAAAAGTATGGCATAATTTGGTTTATTTTCATTTTCTCGGAAACTACTAGGCCTAGAATTAAGATTTTTGGTTTAAAATGTTCGTAATGAATGCCTCTACAAATCTTGTTATGGTCAAAACCACGCCAGACTTACCCTTTTTGAGAAAAAATATGCGCATCGCACAATAACATACATATTTTTAGCTAAAAGTATGGCATAATTTGGTTTATTTTCATTTTCTCGGAAACTACTAGGCCTAGAATTAAGATTTTTGGTTTAAAATGTTCGTAATGAATGCCTCTACAAATCTTGTTATGGTCAAAACCACGCCAGACTTACCGTTTTTGAGAAAAAATATGTGTATCGCACAATAACATACATATTTTTACATATTTTCAGCTAAAAGTATGGCATAATTTGGTTTATTTCCATTTTCTCGGAAACTACTAGGCCTAGAATTAAGATTTTTGGTTTAAAATGTTCGTAATGAATGCCTCTACAAATCTTGTTATGGTCAAAACCACGCCAGACTTACCGTTTTTGAGAAAAAATATGTGTATCGCACAATAACATACATATTTTTACATATTTTCAGCTAAAAGTATGGCATAATTTGGTTTATTTTCATTTTCTCGGAAACTACTAGGCCTAGAATTAAGATTTTTGGTTTAAAATGTTCGTAATGAATGCCTCTACAAATCTTGTTATGGTCAAAACCACGCCAGACTTACCCTTTTTGAGAAAAAATATGTGCATCGCACAATAACATACATATTTTTAGCTAAAAGTATGGCATAATTTGGTTTATGTCCATTTTCTCGGAAACTACTAGGCCTAGAATTAAGATTTTTGGTTTAAAATGTTCGTAATGAATGCCTCTACAAATCTTGTTATGGTCAAAACCACGCCAGCCTTACCGTTTTTGAGAAAAAATATGTGCATCGCACAATAACATACATATTTTTAGCTAAAAGTATGGCATAATTTGGTTTATTTTCATTTTCTCGGAAACTACTAGGCCTAGAATTAAGATTTTTGGTTTAAAATGTTCGTAATGAATGCCTCTACAAATCTTGTTATGGTCAAAACCACGCCAGACTTACCGTTTTTGAGAAAAAATATGTGCATCGCACAATAACATACATATTTTTAGCTAAAAGTATGGCATAATTTGGTTTATTTTCATTTTCTCGGAAACTACTAGGCCTAGAATTAAGATTTTTGGTTTAAAATGTTCGTAATGAATGCCTCTACAAATCTTGTTATGGTCAAAACCACGCCAGACTTACCGTTTTTGAGAAAAAATATGTGCATCGCACAATAACATACATATTTTTAGCTAAAAGTATGGCATAATTTGGTTTATTTCCATTTTCTCGGAAACTACTAGGCCTAGAATTAAGATTTTTGGTTTAAAATGTTCGTAATGAATGCCTCTACAAATCTTGTTATGGTCAAAACCACGCCAGACTTAGCCTTTTTGAGAAAAAATATGTGCATCGCACAATAACATACATATTTTTAGCTAAAAGTATGGCATAATTTGGTTTATTTCCATTTTCTCGGAAACTACTAGGCCTAGAATTAAGATTTTTGGTTTAAAATGTTCGTAATGAATGCCTCTACAAATCTTGTTATGGTCAAAACCACGCCAGACTTACCCTTTTTGAGAAAAAATATGTGCATCGCACAATAACATACATATTTTTAGCTAAAAGTATGGCATAATTTGGTTTATGTCCATTTTCTCGGAAACTACTAGGCCTAGAATTAAGATTTTTGGTTTAAAATGTTCGTAATGAATGCCTCTACAAATCTTGTTATGGTCAAAACCACGCCAGACTTACCGTTTTTGAGAAAAAATATGTGCATCGCACAATAACATACATATTTTTAGCTAAAAGTATGGCATAATTTGGTTTATTTTCATTTTCTCGGAAACTACTAGGCCTAGAATTAAGATTTTTGGTTTAAAATGTTCGTAATGAATGCCTCTACAAATCTTGTTATGGTCAAAACCACGCCAGACTTACCGTTTTTGAGAAAAAATATGTGTATCGCACAATAACATACATATTTTTACATATTTTCAGCTAAAAGTATGGCATAATTTGGTTTATTTCCATTTTCTCGGAAACTACTAGGCCTAGAATTAAGATTTTTGGTTTAAAATGTTCGTAATGAATGCCTCTACAAATCTTGTTATGGTCAAAACCACGCCAGACTTACCGTTTTTGAGAAAAAATATGTGCATCGCACAATAACATACATATTTTTAGCTAAAAGTATGGCATAATTTGGTTTATTTCCATTTTCTCGAAAACTACTAGGCCTAGAATTAAGATTTTTGGTTTAAAATGTTCGTAATGAATGCCTCTACAAATCTTGTTATGGTCAAAACCACGCCAGACTTACCCTTTTTGAGAAAAAATATGTGCATCGCACAATAACATACATATTTTTAGCTAAAAGTATGGCATAATTTGGTTTATTTTCATTTTCTCGGAAACTACTAGGCCTAGAATTAAGATTTTTGGTTTAAAATGTTCGTAATGAATGCCTCTACAAATCTTGTTATGGTCAAAACCACGCCAGACTTACCGTTTTTGAGAAAAAATATGTGTATCGCACAATAACATACATATTTTTACATATTTTCAGCTAAAAGTATGGCATAATTTGGTTTATTTCCATTTTCTCGGAAACTACTAGGCCTAGAATTAAGATTTTTGGTTTAAAATGTTCGTAATGAATGCCTCTACAAATCTTGTTATTGTCAAAACCACGCCAGACTTACCGTTTTTGAGAAAAAATATGTGCATCGCACAATAACATACATATTTTTAGCTAAAAGTATGGCATAATTTGGTTTATTTTCATTTTCTCGGAAACTACTAGGCCTAGAATTAAGATTTTTGGTTTAAAATGTTCGTAATGAATGCCTCTACAAATCTTGTTATGGTCAAAACCACGCCAGACTTACCGTTTTTGAGAAAAAATATGTGCATCGCACAATAACATACATATTTTTAGCTAAAAGTATGGCATAATTTGGTTTATTTTCATTTTCTCGGAAACTACTAGGCCTAGAATTAAGATTTTTGGTTTAAAATGTTCGTAATGAATGCCTCTACAAATCTTGTTATGGTCAAAACCACGCCAGACTTACCGTTTTTGAGAAAAAATATGTGTATCGCACAATAACATACATATTTTTACATATTTTCAGCTAAAAGTATGGCATAATTTGGTTTATTTTCATTTTCTCGGAAACTACTATTCCTAGAATTAAGATTTTTGGTTTAAAATGTTCGTAATGAATGCCTCTACAAATCTTGTTATGGTCAAAACCACGCCAGACTTACCGTTTTTGAGAAAAAATATGTGCATCGCACAATAACATACATATTTTTAGCTAAAAGTATGGCATAATTTGGTTTATTTTCATTTTCTCGGAAACTAGTAGGCCTAGAATTAAGATTTTTGGTTTAAAATGTTCGTAATGAATGCCTCTACAAATCTTGTTATGGTCAAAACCACGCCAGACTTACCGTTTTTGAGAAAAAATATGTGCATCGCACAATAACATACATATTTTTAGCTAAAAGTATGGCATAATTTGGTTTATTTTCATTTTCTCGGAAACTACTAGGCCTAGAATTAAGATTTTTGGTTTAAAATGTTCGTAATGAATGCCTCTACAAATCTTGTTATGGTCAAAACCACGCCAGACTTACCGTTTTTGAGAAAAAATATGTGTATCGCACAATAACATACATATTTTTACATATTTTCAGCTAAAAGTATGGCATAATTTGGTTTATTTCCATTTTCTCGGAAACTACTAGGCCTAGAATTAAGATTTTTGGTTTAAAATGTTCGTAATGAATGCCTCTACAAATCTTGTTATGGTCAAAACCACGCCAGACTTACCGTTTTTGAGAAAAAATATGTGTATCGCACAATAACATACATATTTTTACATATTTTCAGCTAAAAGTATGGCATAATTTGGTTTATTTCCATTTTCTCGGAAACTACTAGGCCTAGAATTAAGATTTTTGGTTTAAAATGTTCGTAATGAATGCCTCTACAAATCTTATTATGGTCAAAACCACGCCAGACTTACCGTTTTTGAGAAAAAATATGTGCATCGCACAATAACATACATATTTTTAGCTAAAAGTATGGCATAATTTGGTTTATTTTCATTTTCTCGGAAACTACTAGGCCTAGAATTAAGATTTTTGGTTTAAAATGTTCGTAATGAATGCCTCTACAAATCTTGTTATGGTCAAAACCACGCCAGAATTACCGTTTTTGAGAAAAAATATGTGTATCGCACAATAACATACATATTTTTACATATTTTCAGCTAAAAGTATGGCATAATTTGGTTTATTTCCATTTTCTCGGAAACTACTAGGCCTAGAATTAAGATTTTTGGTTTAAAATGTTCGTAATGAATGCCTCTACAAATCTTGTTATGGTCAAAACCACGCCAGACTTACCGTTTTTGAGAAAAAATATGTGCATCGCACAATAACATACATATTTTTAGCTAAAAGTATGGCATAATTTGGTTTATTTTCATTTTCTCGGAAACTACTAGGCCTAGAATTAAGATTTTTGGTTTAAAATGTTCGTAATGAATGCCTCTACAAATCTTGTTATGGTCAAAACCACGCCAGACTTACCGTTTTTGAGAAAAAATATGTGTATCGCACAATAACATACATATTTTTACATATTTTCAGCTAAAAGTATGGCATAATTTGGTTTATTTCCATTTTCTCGGAAACTACTAGGCCTAGAATTAAGATTTTTGGTTTAAAATGTTCGTAATGAATGCCTCTACAAATCTTGTTATGGTCAAAACCACGCCAGACTTACCGTTTTTGAGAAAAAATATGTGCATCGCACAATAACATACATATTTTTAGCTAAAAGTATGGCATAATTTGGTTTATTTTCATTTTCTCGGAAACTACTAGGCCTAGAATTAAGATTTTTGGTTTAAAATGTTCGTAATGAATGCCTCTACAAATCTTGTTATGGTCAAAACCACGCCAGACTTACCCTTTTTGAGAAAAAATATGTGCATCGCACAATAACATACATATTTTTAGCTAAAAGTATGGCATAATTTGGTTTATTTTCATTTTCTCGGAAACTACTAGGCCTAGAATTAAGATTTTTGGTTTAAAATGTTCGTAATGAATGCCTCTACAAATCTTATTATGGTCAAAACCACGCCAGACTTACCGTTTTTGAGAAAAAATATGTGCATCGCACAATAACATACATATTTTTAGCTAAAAGTATGGCATAATTTGGTTTATTTCCATTTTCTCGGAAACTACTAGGCCTAGAATTAAGATTTTTGGTTTAAAATGTTCGTAATGAATGCCTCTACAAATCTTGTTATGGTCAAAACCACGCCAGACTTACCGTTTTTGAGAAAAAATATGTGTATCGCACAATAACATACATATTTTTACATATTTTCAGCTAAAAGTATGGCATAATTTGGTTTATTTCCATTTTCTCGGAAACTACTAGGCCTAGAATTAAGATTTTTGGTTTAAAATGTTCGTAATGAATGCCTCTACAAATCTTGTTATGGTCAAAACAACGCCAGACTTACCGTTTTTGAGAAAAAATATGTGTATCGCACAATAACATACATATTTTTACATATTTTCAGCTAAAAGTATGGCATAATTTGGTTTATTTCCATTTTCTCGGAAACTACTAGGCCTAGAATTAAGATTTTTGGTTTAAAATGTTCGTAATGAATGCCTCTACAAATCTTGTTATGGTCAAAACCACGCCAGACTTACCGTTTTTGAGAAAAAATATGTGCATCGCACAATAACATACATATTTTTAGCTAAAAGTATGGCATAATTTGGTTTATTTTCATTTTCTCGGAAACTACTAGGCCTAGAATTAAGATTTTTGGTTTAAAATGTTCGTAATGAATGCCTCTACAAATCTTGTTATGGTCAAAACCACGCCAGACTTACCGTTTTTGAGAAAAAATATGTGTATCGCACAATAACATACATATTTTTACATATTTTCAGCTAAAAGTATGGCATAATTTGGTTTATTTCCATTTTCTCGGAAACTACTAGGCCTAGAATTAAGATTTTTGGTTTAAAATGTTCGTAATGAATGCCTCTACAAATCTTGTTATGGTCAAAACCACGCCAGACTTACCGTTTTTGAGAAAAAATATGTGCATCGCACAATAACATACATATTTTTAGCTAAAAGTATGGCATAATTTGGTTTATTTCCATTTTCTCGGAAACTACTAGGCCTAGAATTAAGATTTTTGGTTTAAAATGTTCGTAATGAATGCCTCTACAAATCTTGTTATGGTCAAAACCACGCCAGACTTACCGTTTTTGAGAAAAAATATGTGCATCGCACAATAACATACATATTTTTAGCTAAAAGTATGGCATAATTTGGTTTATTTTCATTTTCTCGGAAACTACTAGGCCTAGAATTAAGATTTTTGGTTTAAAATGTTCGTAATGAATGCCTCTACAAATCTTGTTATGGTCAAAACCACGCCAGACTTACCGTTTTTGAGAAAAAATATGTGTATCGCACAATAACATACATATTTTTACATATTTTCAGCTAAAAGTATGGCATAATTTGGTTTATTTCCATTTTCTCGGAAACTACTAGGCCTAGAATTAAGATTTTTGGTTTAAAATGTTCGTAATGAATGCCTCTACAAATCTTGTTATGGTCAAAACCACGCCAGACTTACCGTTTTTGAGAAAAAATATGTGTATCGCACAATAACATACATATTTTTACATATTTTCAGCTAAAAGTATGGCATAATTTGGTTTATTTCCATTTTCTCGGAAACTACTAGGCCTAGAATTAAGATTTTTGGTTTAAAATGTTCGTAATGAATGCCTCTACAAATCTTGTTATGGTCAAAACCACGCCAGACTTACCGTTTTTGAGAAAAAATATGTGCACCGCACAATAACATACATATTTTTAGCTAAAAGTATGGCATAATTTGGTTTATTTCCATTTTCTCGGAAACTACTAGGCCTAGAATTAAGATTTTTGGTTTAAAATGTTCGTAATGAATGCCTCTACAAATCTTGTTATGGTCAAAACCACGCCAGACTTACCGTTTTTGAGAAAAAATATGTGTATCGCACAATAACATACATATTTTTACATATTTTCAGCTAAAAGTATGGCATAATTTGGTTTATTTCCATTTTCTCGGAAACTACTAGGCCTAGAATTAAGATTTTTGGTTTAAAATGTTCGTAATGAATGCCTCTACAAATCTTGTTATGGTCAAAACGACGCCAGACTTACCGTTTTTGAGAAAAAATATGTGTATCGCACAATAACATACATATTTTTACATATTTTCAGCTAAAAGTATGGCATAATTTGGTTTATTTCCATTTTCTCGGAAACTACTAGGCCTAGAATTAAGATTTTTGGTTTAAAATGTTCGTAATGAATGCCTCTACAAATCTTGTTATGGTCAAAACCACGCCAGACTTACCGTTTTTGAGAAAAAATATGTGTATCGCACAATAACATACATATTTTTACATATTTTCAGCTAAAAGTATGGCATAATTTGGTTTATTTCCATTTTCTCGGAAACTACTAGGCCTAGAATTAAGATTTTTGGTTTAAAATGTTCGTAATGAATGCCTCTACAAATCTTGTTATGGTCAAAACCACGCCAGACTTACCCTTTTTGAGAAAAAATATGTGCATCGCACAATAACATACATATTTTTAGCTAAAAGTATGGCATAATTTGGTTTATTTCCATTTTCTCGGAAACTACTAGGCCTAGAATTAAGATTTTTGGTTTAAAATGTTCGTAATGAATGCCTCTACAAATCTTGTTATGGTCAAAACCACGCCAGACTTACCGTTTTTGAGAAAAAATATGTGTATCGCACAATAACATACATATTTTTACATATTTTCAGCTAAAAGTATGGCATAATTTGGTTTATTTCCATTTTCTCGGAAACTACTAGGCCTAGAATTAAGATTTTTGGTTTAAAATGTTCGTAATGAATGCCTCTACAAATCTTGTTATGGTCAAAACCACGCCAGACTTACCGTTTTTGAGAAAAAATATGTGTATCGCACAATAACATACATATTTTTACATATTTTCAGCTAAAAGTATGGCATAATTTGGTTTATTTCCATTTTCTCGGAAACTACTAGGCCTAGAATTAAGATTTTTGGTTTAAAATGTTCGTAATGAATGCCTCTACAAATCTTGTTATGGTCAAAACCACGCCAGACTTACCGTTTTTGAGAAAAAATATGTGCATCGCACAATAACATACATATTTTTAGCTAAAAGTATGGCATAATTTGGTTTATTTTCATTTTCTCGGAAACTACTAGGCCTAGAATTAAGATTTTTGGTTTAAAATGTTCGTAATGAATGCCTCTACAAATCTTGTTATGGTCAAAACCACGCCAGACTTACCGTTTTTGAGAAAAAATATGTGTATCGCACAATAACATACATATTTTTACATATTTTCAGCTAAAAGTATGGCATAATTTGGTTTATTTCCATTTTCTCGGAAACTACTAGGCCTAGAATTAAGATTTTTGGTTTAAAATGTTCGTAATGAATGCCTCTACAAATCTCGTTATGGTCAAAACCACGCCAGACTTACCGTTTTTGAGAAAAAATATGTGCATCGCACAATAACATACATATTTTTAGCTAAAAGTATGGCATAATTTGGTTTATTTTCATTTTCTCGGAAACTACTAGGCCTAGAATTAAGATTTTTGGTTTAAAATGTTCGTAATGAATGCCTCTACAAATCTTGTTGTGGTCAAAACCACGCCAGACTTACCGTTTTTGAGAAAAAATATGTGCATCGCACAATAACATACATATTTTTACATATTTTCAGCTAAAAGTATGGCATAATTTGGTTTATTTTCATTTTCTCGGAAACTAGTAGGCCTAGAATTAAGATTTTTGGTTTAAAATGTTCGTAATGAATGCCTCTACAAATCTTGTTATGGTCAAAACCACGCCAGACTTACCGTTTTTGAGAAAAAATATGTGTATCGCACAATAACATACATATTTTTACATATTTTCAGCTAAAAGTATGGCATAATTTGGTTTATTTCCATTTTCTCGGAAACTACTAGGCCTAGAATTAAGATTTTTGGTTTAAAATGTTCGTAATGAATGCCTCTACAAATCTTGTTATGGTCAAAACCACGCCAGACTTACCGTTTTTGAGAAAAAATATGTGTATCGCACAATAACATACATATTTTTACATATTTTCAGCTAAAAGTATGGCATAATTTGGTTTATTTCCATTTTCTCGGAAACTACTAGGCCTAGAATTAAGATTTTTGGTTTAAAATGTTCGTAATGAATGCCTCTACAAATCTTGTTATGGTCAAAACCACGCCAGACTTACCGTTTTTGAGAAAAAATATGTGCATCGCACAATAACATACATATTTTTAGCTAAAAGTATGGCATAATTTGGTTTATTTTCATTTTCTCGGAAACTACTAGGCCTAGAATTAAGATTTTTGGTTTAAAATGTTCGTAATGAATGCCTCTACAAATCTTGTTATGGTCAAAACCACGCCAGACTTACCGTTTTTGAGAAAAAATATGTGTATCGCACAATAACATACATATTTTTACATATTTTCAGCTAAAAGTATGGCATAATTTGGTTTATTTCCATTTTCTCGGAAACTACTAGGCCTAGAATTAAGATTTTTGGTTTAAAATGTTCGTAATGAATGCCTCTACAAATCTTGTTATGGTCAAAACCACGCCAGACTTACCGTTTTTGAGAAAAAATATGTGCATCGCACAATAACATACATATTTTTAGCTAAAAGTATGGCATAATTTGGTTTATTTTCATTTTCTCGGAAACTACTAGGCCTAGAATTAAGATTTTTGGTTTAAAATGTTCGTAATGAATGCCTCTACAAATCTTGTTATGGTCAAAACCACGCCAGACTTACCGTTTTTGAGAAAAAATATGTGTATCGCACAATAACATACATATTTTTACATATTTTCAGCTAAAAGTATGGCATAATTTGGTTTATTTCCATTTTCTCGGAAACTACTAGGCCTAGAATTAAGATTTTTGGTTTAAAATGTTCGTAATGAATGCCTCTACAAATCTTGTTATGGTCAAAACCACGCCAGACTTACCGTTTTTGAGAAAAAATATGTGTATCGCACAATAACATACATATTTTTACATATTTTCAGCTAAAAGTATGGCATAATTTGGTTTATTTTCATTTTCTCGGAAACTAGTAGGCCTAGAATTAAGATTTTTGGTTTAAAATGTTCGTAATGAATGCCTCTACAAATCTTGTTATGGTCAAAACCACGCCAGACTTACCGTTTTTGAGAAAAAATATGTGTATCGCACAATAACATACATATTTTTACATATTTTCAGCTAAAAGTATGGCATAATTTGGTTTATTTCCATTTTCTCGGAAACTACTAGGCCTAGAATTAAGATTTTTGGTTTAAAATGTTCGTAATGAATGCCTCTACAAATCTTGTTATGGTCAAAACCACGCCAGACTTACCGTTTTTGAGAAAAAATATGTGCATCGCACAATAACATACATATTTTTAGCTAAAAGTATGGCATAATTTGGTTTATTTCCATTTTCTCGGAAACTACTAGGCCTAGAATTAAGATTTTTGGTTTAAAATGTTCGTAATGAATGCCTCTACAAATCTTGTTATGGTCAAAACCACGCCAGACTTACCGTTTTTGAGAAAAAATATGTGTATCGCACAATAACATACATATTTTTACATATTTTCAGCTAAAAGTATGGCATAATTTGGTTTATTTCCATTTTCTCGGAAACTACTAGGCCTAGAATTAAGATTTTTGGTTTAAAATGTTCGTAATGAATGCCTCTACAAATCTTGTTATGGTCAAAACCACGCCAGACTTACCGTTTTTGAGAAAAAATATGTGTATCGCACAATAACATACATATTTTTACATATTTTCAGCTAAAAGTATGGCATAATTTGGTTTATTTCCATTTTCTCGGAAACTACTAGGCCTAGAATTAAGATTTTTGGTTTAAAATGTTCGTAATGAATGCCTCTACAAATCTTGTTATGGTCAAAACCACGCCAGACTTACCGTTTTTGAGAAAAAATATGTGCATCGCACAATAACATACATATTTTTACATATTTTCAGCTAAAAGTATGGCATAATTTGGTTTATTTCCATTTTCTCGGAAACTACTAGGCCTAGAATTAAGATTTTTGGTTTAAAATGTTCGTAATGAATGCCTCTACAAATCTTGTTATGGTCAAAACCACGCCAGACTTACCGTTTTTGAGAAAAAATATGTGCACCGCACAATAACATACATATTTTTAGCTAAAAGTATGGCATAATTTGGTTTATTTCCATTTTCTCGGAAACTACTAGGCCTAGAATTAAGATTTTTGGTTTAAAATGTTCGTAATGAATGCCTCTACAAATCTTGTTATGGTCAAAACCACGCCAGACTTACCGTTTTTGAGAAAAAATATGTGTATCGCACAATAACATACATATTTTTACATATTTTCAGCTAAAAGTATGGCATAATTTGGTTTATTTCCATTTTCTCGGAAACTACTAGGCCTAGAATTAAGATTTTTGGTTTAAAATGTTCGTAATGAATGCCTCTACAAATCTTGTTATGGTCAAAAACACGCCAGACTTACCGTTTTTGAGAAAAAATATGTGCATCGCACAATAACATACATATTTTTAGCTAAAAGTATGGCATAATTTGGTTTGTTTTCATTTTCTCGGAAACTACTAGGCCTAGAATTAAGATTTTTGGTTTAAAATGTTCGTAATGAATGCCTCTACAAATCTTGTTATGGTCAAAACCACGCCAGACTTACCGTTTTTGAGAAAAAATATGTGTATCGCACAATAACATACATATTTTTACATATTTTCAGCTAAAAGTATGGCATAATTTGGTTTATTTCCATTTTCTCGGAAACTACTAGGCCTAGAATTAAGATTTTTGGTTTAAAATGTTCGTAATGAATGCCTCTACAAATCTTGTTATGGTCAAAACCACGCCAGACTTACCGTTTTTGAGAAAAAATATGTGCATCGCACAATAACATACATATTTTTAGCTAAAAGTATGGCATAATTTGGTTTATTTCCATTTTCTCGGAAACTACTAGGCCTAGAATTAAGATTTTTGGTTTAAAATGTTCGTAATGAATGCCTCTACAAATCTTGTTATGGTCAAAACCACGCCAGACTTACCGTTTTTGAGAAAAAATATGTGTATCGCACAATAACATACATATTTTTACATATTTTCAGCTAAAAGTATGGCATAATTTGGTTTATTTCCATTTTCTCGGAAACTACTAGGCCTAGAATTAAGATTTTTGGTTTAAAATGTTCGTAATGAATGCCTCTACAAATCTTGTTATGGTCAAAACCACGCCAGACTTACCGTTTTTGAGAAAAAATATGTGTATCGCACAATAACATACATATTTTTACATATTTTCAGCTAAAAGTATGGCATAATTTGGTTTATTTCCATTTTCTCGGAAACTACTAGGCCTAGAATTAAGATTTTTGGTTTAAAATGTTCGTAATGAATGCCTCTACAAATCTTGTTATGGTCAAAACCACGCCAGACTTACCGTTTTTGAGAAAAAATATGTGCATCGCACAATAACATACATATTTTTACATATTTTCAGCTAAAAGTATGGCATAATTTGGTTTATTTCCATTTTCTCGGAAACTACTAGGCCTAGAATTAAGATTTTTGGTTTAAAATGTTCGTAATGAATGCCTCTACAAATCTTGTTATGGTCAAAACCACGCCAGACTTACCGTTTTTGAGAAAAAATATGTGCACCGCACAATAACATACATATTTTTAGCTAAAAGTATGGCATAATTTGGTTTATTTCCATTTTCTCGGAAACTACTAGGCCTAGAATTAAGATTTTTGGTTTAAAATGTTCGTAATGAATGCCTCTACAAATCTTGTTATGGTCAAAACCACGCCAGACTTACCGTTTTTGAGAAAAAATATGTGTATCGCACAATAACATACATATTTTTACATATTTTCAGCTAAAAGTATGGCATAATTTGGTTTATTTCCATTTTCTCGGAAACTACTAGGCCTAGAATTAAGATTTTTGGTTTAAAATGTTCGTAATGAATGCCTCTACAAATCTTGTTATGGTCAAAAACACGCCAGACTTACCGTTTTTGAGAAAAAATATGTGCATCGCACAATAACATACATATTTTTAGCTAAAAGTATGGCATAATTTGGTTTATTTTCATTTTCTCGGAAACTACTAGGCCTAGAATTAAGATTTTTGGTTTAAAATGTTCGTAATGAATGCCTCTACAAATCTTGTTATGGTCAAAACCACGCCAGACTTACCGTTTTTGAGAAAAAATATGTGTATCGCACAATAACATACATATTTTTACATATTTTCAGCTAAAAGTATGGCATAATTTGGTTTATTTCCATTTTCTCGGAAACTACTAGGCCTAGAATTAAGATTTTTTGGTTTAAAATGTTCGTAATGAATGCCTCTACAAATCTTGTTATGGTCAAAACCACGCCAGACTTACCGTTTTTGAGAAAAAATATGTGTATCGCACAATAACATACATATTTTTACATATTTTCAGCTAAAAGTATGGCATAATTTGGTTTATTTCCATTTTCTCGGAAACTACTAGGCCTAGAATTAAGATTTTTGGTTTAAAATGTTCGTAATGAATGCCTCTACAAATCTTGTTATGGTCAAAACCACGCCAGACTTACCGTTTTTGAGAAAAAATATGTGCATCGCACAATAACATACATATTTTTAGCTAAAAGTATGGCATAATTTGGTTTATTTTCATTTTCTCGGAAACTACTAGGCCTAGAATTAAGATTTTTGGTTTAAAATGTTCGTAATGAATGCCTCTACAAATCTTGTTATGGTCAAAACCACGCCAGACTTACCGTTTTTGAGAAAAAATATGTGTATCGCACAATAACATACATATTTTTACATATTTTCAGCTAAAAGTATGGCATAATTTGGTTTATTTCCATTTTCTCGGAAACTACTAGGCCTAGAATTAAGATTTTTGGTTTAAAATGTTCGTAATGAATGCCTCTACAAATCTTGTTATGGTCAAAACCACGCCAGACTTACCGTTTTTGAGAAAAAATATGTGCATCGCACAATAACATACATATTTTTAGCTAAAAGTATGGCATAATTTGGTTTATTTTCATTTTCTCGGAAACTACTAGGCCTAGAATTAAGATTTTTGGTTTAAAATGTTCGTAATGAATGCCTCTACAAATCTTGTTATGGTCAAAACCACGCCAGACTTACCGTTTTTGAGAAAAAATATGTGTATCGCACAATAACATACATATTTTTACATATTTTCAGCTAAAAGTATGGCATAATTTGGTTTATTTCCATTTTCTCGGAAACTACTAGGCCTAGAATTAAGATTTTTGGTTTAAAATGTTCGTAATGAATGCCTCTACAAATCTTGTTATGGTCAAAACCACGCCAGACTTACCGTTTTTGAGAAAAAATATGTGTATCGCACAATAACATACATATTTTTACATATTTTCAGCTAAAAGTATGGCATAATTTGGTTTATTTTCATTTTCTCGGAAACTAGTAGGCCTAGAATTAAGATTTTTGGTTTAAAATGTTCGTAATGAATGCCTCTACAAATCTTGTTATGGTCAAAACCACGCCAGACTTACCGTTTTTGAGAAAAAATATGTGTATCGCACAATAACATACATATTTTTACATATTTTCAGCTAAAAGTATGGCATAATTTGGTTTATTTCCATTTTCTCGGAAACTACTAGGCCTAGAATTAAGATTTTTGGTTTAAAATGTTCGTAATGAATGCCTCTACAAATCTTGTTATGGTCAAAACCACGCCAGACTTACCGTTTTTGAGAAAAAATATGTGCATCGCACAATAACATACATATTTTTAGCTAAAAGTATGGCATAATTTGGTTTATTTCCATTTTCTCGGAAACTACTAGGCCTAGAATTAAGATTTTTGGTTTAAAATGTTCGTAATGAATGCCTCTACAAATCTTGTTATGGTCAAAACCACGCCAGACTTACCGTTTTTGAGAAAAAATATGTGTATCGCACAATAACATACATATTTTTACATATTTTCAGCTAAAAGTATGGCATAATTTGGTTTATTTCCATTTTCTCGGAAACTACTAGGCCTAGAATTAAGATTTTTGGTTTAAAATGTTCGTAATGAATGCCTCTACAAATCTTGTTATGGTCAAAACCACGCCAGACTTACCGTTTTTGAGAAAAAATATGTGTATCGCACAATAACATACATATTTTTACATATTTTCAGCTAAAAGTATGGCATAATTTGGTTTATTTCCATTTTCTCGGAAACTACTAGGCCTAGAATTAAGATTTTTGGTTTAAAATGTTCGTAATGAATGCCTCTACAAATCTTGTTATGGTCAAAACCACGCCAGACTTACCGTTTTTGAGAAAAAATATGTGCACCGCACAATAACATACATATTTTTAGCTAAAAGTATGGCATAATTTGGTTTATTTCCATTTTCTCGGAAACTACTAGGCCTAGAATTAAGATTTTTGGTTTAAAATGTTCGTAATGAATGCCTCTAC